>JAJIYU010014852.1:0-13045 GCA_030144865.1 Tinospora cordifolia
ATGACACTTTCTTGTCATTCATGACTTTCCTCATAATGGTCAACGTTTGTTGACTACGGTTCTTTGACACGTAATTATAGTCAAAATTTTGGTATTACGACACTTAAAATTTGTGGGTATTACACATTTCAAACCCCATACTTGGGACTACAAAAGGGTAAAAACCTTGAACCAAAAGCCTCTATGGTTTAGATTTTGTGTGCTTGCAAACATGTCTTGTTAGTTAGGTATTATGGGACTTCGAAAAATTTAAGAACACCCTCGTGCATGCCATGTTTTGGAGTTGTGTTTAAGAGTAAATATGACTATAGTTGCTTGCTGTTTTGGGTAAAACTTAATTAATCAAAATTCCAAGATCTAAAGTCTTGTAAAAACAGCAAGAAATAGCCTCGTATTAGTGTTGGAACTAGAGTAGATAGGCACTTGAAAACCATAGGGGATTTGAATCATTGAACAATCTGTTACATGAAGTAGGAGACTAGTTGACTAACCAAATGAAGGCAATTTGAGCTGAAATTTGGTGGAAAGGTCACTGGACATTTCAATAGTATGTGTACTAAACTTTAGGCCATTTTGAATTCGAGAAGTGGGTCAAACAATTCACTAAGTAACTGTCTATCACAAGGAATACAGGATTTTATAGTCCCTATTAATGCACTTAGAAACCTTAGTAAATGGTGTCCAAAAATCATGAAATAAAATTTTGGTAAAATTTTAGGCAATCTAGACGAAATTTGAAAAGTTTCGCATAAATCTAACTTACGAATTGATCATAGAAAAATCGACTAGTTCGCTGCACAAGAGAGCTAAGAGCTCAAACTTTGGCTAAGTGTTGAAATTTGGGAATTTTGACCCAAATGACCTAATTTTGACCCAATTGACCTATTTTGATCTGATTTGGGACAAATTGACTAGGAGTGATTAGGTTGACCACATTGACCAGAGTTTACCAGATTTGACCAAGTTTGACCGATTAACCAAACATTGACCAAGACAATTTGGGTCGATTAGAACTAAGTAGGGATAGTGATATTAGATATTAAGACACAATATAGAAGAACTGAAATTGAATTTAATTGATGCAAATTTGAGTAAGCACTACAAGACTGGGTCGGTTGTCAACAGGACATCGATGCGCAGAACCCGAGGTGAGTAGTTTGATTCAAGTGTTTTCTGTGACTTATATTCCTTGCATAAAACTTGTGTGAAATTACATGACATGGTTTAAATGGTTTCACGAGAATTAGATACATCTGATTGGTTTTGAGATGCATAGATGCACATGGGTAGTGAGAAAATAGGCTCGAGGGCTAAGCATTAGGGTCAGGATACTTGATGTGATTGTGATAGACTCGAGGGCTGAGTGTCAGGGGTTATGGCATATGATCAGTGCGCCTAGCCACCGAAGGCAGAGCGTCAGGGTAGGGTATTCGAAGGCAGAGCATCAGGGTAGGGTATTCGATAAGTACGCCTAGCTCACGACCCGCTCGAGTGACCAGTACGCCTGATTCACGACTCGCTTGAGCGATGACCATAGGTTGGGTTTGTTAACTTAACCCTAGCCTGGACACGTTTTTAATTGGCATGGATTTGAAATATTTTTATAATGGTTGCATCATTTATAATTGTTTTGTACTATGCCATGCATTCAAATTTTAGATTATTTTTGTTGCTCATGCATACATGCATTATTTTGGAGTATTGGTTATGGTTGACGCGCTAGACTTTCTACTTAATGAGCCATATTGATTTTAGGCTCACTACTCTATCACTATTTCAAGTTCTTCAGTGGTTGATAAAGAAAAAGGCGTGGTAATCACCTAACTCTGTAACAACTCTTGTTCCCTTTCTTTTTAGTCTTTGATTTAGAGGTTGGTCACTCCTTGTACATGTGTAAATGGTCAATTTGTATTTTGGACAAGACAGATATGTAATGAAATGTTTTCTCTTTCATATGTTGCTTACTTTTGCTTTTAAGTGTTCCAATTATTCTAATATCATCTATTGTATGAGATTAGAAAAGGGCTTAATGGTGGTTAGGCGAACTCAATGTGGTGAGTGAATTCGTCAAGCCACTGTGCCAGTCGGGCCGCCCTTGGCTTAGAGAGGGGGTCCCAACATGTTGAGATCTTTGTGTATGGGGTATCGATTTCATGGGCCCCTTTCCACCATTAGATGGGAAACAATAGATATTGTTGGTAGTGGATTATGTTTCAAAGTGGGTGGAGGCCATAGCAACTATAAAGAACTATGCTCATGTAGTCAAATTCCTCGCTCGCAATATCTTCTCTAGATTTGGCACACCTTGAGCTATAGTATTTGATGAAGGTATGCACTTCTGCAACTGCTTGTTTAATAACCTTCTCACTTAGTATGGTGTGCGACATAAGGTAGCTTTGCCTTATCATCCTCAAAAAAATAGGCAAGCTGAGGTCTCTAGCCAGGAAATGAAGGCTATCTTATAGAAGATAGTTAGCAAAAGTCAAAAAGACTAGGTATTAAGGCTCAATGATGCCTTGTGAGCATACAAGATGACATTCAAAACTGCTATCAGCATGTCCCCATATCAACTAGTGTACAAGAAATCATGTCATCTACTATGTGAGCTTGAGCATCGAGCCTATTAGGCGGTTAGAAAGCTGAATTTTGATGCACAGGCTTGTGGTAAGAACCAACTATTTCAGCTTGCAGAGCTCAAAGAATTTGGAAGGAGGCTTTTGAAAATAACCACATTTACAAGGAAAGGACTAAGTAATGGCATGACAAATTGATTGAAAACAAAAGATTTGAACCAGGCCTACAAGTCGTTCTATTCAACGCATGTTGACAATTATTTCTTGGAAGCTCAAGTCCTATTGGTCTGACTCTTTTCTTGTTACATAGGTGTTTCCCTATGTAGTTGTTGAACTAGAATACTTAGTGCATGGGCACCATTTCAACGCTAATGGTCAGAAACTGAAGATCTTTTATGAAGGATCAAAGCAAAGCGCAGAGTCTATGATATTGGTGGACATATAATTCATATCCATGTCAAGCTAATGACATTAACCAAAGCGCTTAGTGGGAGGCAACCCATTTGTTTTAATTTTAATTTTTAATTTTACTTTATTTTATGTTATTTTAGTCATGTTTTTATGTTTTTATAGGTTCTACATTCATTTATGTTTTAAAATGTGGGAAGGACTGGTTACCTAAGTACTGTACCATGGTAACCAACAAGGAAAATTGTCATAATTACATTATCGTAGTACACTATCGCGATAACGAAAAGGTGTATAATCTGTAATGGTCATTATTGCGGTAGCCTACCACGGTAACCAACACAGTATCAGCTAAACAAACTTGATTACTGTGGTAGCATACCGCAATAACTAGATGATTTGCTAAGCATTACTACAAAAGTTTACCACGATAATGGTGTTCATGTTCAAAATAAAAATGCAGGTTTTCGCACTACCACAATAGTGTTGTCTTGTTTAATATTTCCAAGCCATTTTTTTGTTTTCACACGTTTTGGTTCGAATCCTCCAAGTCTTCTACTCTTCTCTACATTTCCCCTAGCTTTCTTTGTGTTTTTCTTCACTTTTGCACAATCATGTGAGCAAATTTACGTTTTCGCGTGTCCTTTCATTACTTTTAGAGTTGTTTTGCTTTGTCTCTCAAAATTTTCCATGAAAAGTTGCTTCTTGACTATTTTTCTACACATTTAGCACTTAAATTTCATGAATTTGCTTTCCATCTGCCAATTTATAATGTGTAGGCCCTAATTGTCTTGTGGAAATCTAGATTATATAGGGGAGATGTTGCCCAAATTTGTTGTCCCATTATTGGATACATTTTTCTTACTAACACATGGATTCAATGTGCAGGGCTCCCAAAATGAAGCAAGTAGTGTCAAATAGAAAATAGGCTACCCCTACCCCGGTTGATGACTGGGACTAGTTTCACACAACTGAAGCATGGTTTGGTCATATTTGGGACTTTCAGCATGTCTTACCAGAGCGCAGCATCTAAATTTCCAATGATGAGAAGCAACTGGGCATTGATGTCGTGTTGTCCCAAAGACAGTGGGATCTACTGGTGCATCTTCCTTCTGCACCCACTATCTCCATCATATTGGAACTCTACGCAAATGCCAAGGATCCCGAGGGCACTGAAGTGTGGGTATGTGGTGCTTGGGTCCCTTTTGATGCAGATGTGATTAATGTGTTGTACAACCTGCCCAAGGATATACCTAATGACTCATGAAGTATCTAAATGAGACATTTGATCTTGACGACATCGTGCATATGTTATGTGTAGAGGGTGTAACTTGGCAGTACACCAATAACTGCCCTGTCAGCCTGTCCTAGAGCACTTCCACCATGGTTGCCAAGGTTTGGCTTTATTTTATTTATGCTAATGTGTCATCATCTTTGGCAATCAATAGGGTCTCTGTCGATAGAGCAATTTTAGTTTATTGTATTTTGAAAGGCATCTCCATCAATGTGGGTAAGGTGATCTTGAGTTCCATCTACTACAACATAAGTAAGACCAATACAAGATTGCCCTGCCCCATTGTCATTACATCTCTATGCAAGAGGGCGGGCGTGACATGGCCATCGGATGAGCCCACTTGGAGGATGAAGGATCATATCACCGTGAAGGTGTTCATCACTACCCTAGTAAAGAGGAGGAGGCAAACGAGTACCCCTATAGCAGTTGCTTCCAATTCTAGAGTTTCTGATTGGGATGAGAAGATTTTCCAGCGGATGACTTACCTTACTAAATGCCTATTTGCGATTCGTCCCAAGCTGGCTTAGACATATCCTCCTCTAGAGTTCATAACACACTATATGTGAGGTGGCAATAGAGTTTCAGCTCATCAGGACAATGATGATGATGATGATGATGATGATGATGTTGCTCGTGGTGATGATGATCTCGACCATATCACAAAGGCTGAGCTATTAGAAGATGATGTCTAAGCTTTATTTTATATGGGGTTTTATCTTAGTTTGTGCTAATGATGTCCAATTACTTAATAAACTAAACTTTTTTTTGACTTTGTTTCATATTTCATTATTGATTGCCTATAGTATTTTTTGGAATGGTTTCTAATTATGATTGCTTTCTTTATTTGATTTGCATGTGTTCTAAGTTGTAAATGTGTATTTGGGTTGACTTGGCTTCAGTGTTTTCTCCTATATATCTACATTCTTTACAATGAAGTTGTACTCTTGAGGACAAGGCACAGTTTAAGTTTGGGGGTACATTGAAGCCTATCTGCTTCAGGTTCAGCTTATATTTTTTCATACATTTCCTCTATACTTTTATGCACATGTGCACATAAGAAATGATGAATGAAATCTTCTGAACTATAGTCTTGCATATTTATAGGCATGTCACATAGTTATTATTGAAATTGTGTCACTGCATATAGAAATCATGAGATGTCTAGGCATTTCAAGTTAGGACATGAGCATGTAGGGAAGGTTACATCCATGCCATACACTTTTGATATTTTTGTTGAATAGCCTATGTGATGAGACAAAGAACTAAGTGTATATTCATCTAGTTTGTGTGCCTGGTTTGTACAAAATTTGACCTTGACATAGCTCTTTAGTCTTAGGTGAATTGAGAATACAAAAACTGAGAAAAGTGAGGAGTGAGAATCATAACACAAGTGGAGAGAATTTCCTATAGACTCTTAAAATAATCGAATCTATTTTAAACACTGCTTAGGGATAACCTTAGGAGGAAAATGAAGTAGACCATCATTGTTAAAATTTTAGCCTAAAGGCCAGTCCTAGCATTTAGAAATCCTTTGCAGTCAATTTTGAGCCTGAAATCGTTTTCTTTGCGACGAACCTAAACAAGAAATAAACATAGTACCTTTCATACATGTTCCATTTGAACCTATTTATGTGAACACATGGTGATGAAAATGCCTTGTGTGATCATATGAAGAAGGAAGAAATGCACTCATTGGTGTAATGAGTTATATATATATTACTAATGCGATATTATTGATGAACGTTGGGCTTCCTGACTCTCTATGGGTGTATATATAGAGCATGTTGATAAATAGGTTTGGGGGAGCAACAAAAATAAGGTTGTGGCTATGGAATTATAAAATGCAGACGACGTATACAAAAGTGGACCAAGCATGTAAAGAAAAATCAAATAAAAAAATGTTGTCATCATTGCTATGGGTGTACATTTGAGTCCAAATTCAATTCTATCACACTCATACCTAGATTCAGGCCACATTACAACCTAAGAAATAACACTGATTCGAACTATAGTCTAACTTGAATAGAGGAGAGATAGATAAGAGTAATTTGTGTACTTAGGTATTCAAAGAAGATTTCTGTGAGTGGGATGGTGACTATAACTCACCTACACGGTTTAGGAGGATTAAGTTACCAAAAGACTAGGGTAAAGTTGAAGAAGAATGGAGGATGGACTAAAATTCTAGACAAACCCAACGACTTTAGGGATTTACTGATGAATCATAAGCTATAGGGATGAAAAATGGAGGTCAAAATGATGAATGAAAGTTAATTTAACTATCACTAAAATAAATTGATGATACAACAACGTCAATTCCACAATGTGCAACAATGATCGTTTTAATAGAAGGCGTACAACAACGTTCATAAAATGTCTGTTGTAAAATCGCTTATGTAAAATCTGTATGACAATGTTCACCATAGGAACATTGTTGAAAAGGCCATTACAACGAGCATACGAATGTTGTTCTATGTTAATCCAACAATCGTAGTTGCTCGTTGTTGAATGACACATTCTACAACGTCCGTTAGTCATCTGTTGTTAAAAGAACGTAAGTTATTACAACATACATTTGTGAACGTTGTCTATAGCCATCTATAACAAGGTTTATTTTACCGCTGTAAACGTATTACGTTATATATACATACGTTACTCATAAGTTATACCTATATAATACCACTAATGTGTGAATAATGGTATAACCCGTGAATGGTAATATAATATAGGCATAACGATTAAATAATGTGCGTATAAAGACATAGGGATAACGATAGAATAATGTGTGAATAATGGTATAACTCGTGAATAGTGATATAATGTAGGTATAATGCTAGAATAAAGCACGGATAAAAATGTTGGGATATCGATCGAATATTGCATGAATAATATATTAGGTATATATAACACGTGAAATGTTGTATAATGTAGGAATAAATATTGAATAATACACGTATAAAAATGTAGCGATTACAATCGAATAATTAATTCGTGAATAGTGGTATAATGTAGGTATAACCCTAGAATAATGCACGTATAAAAATGTAGGGATATCAATCGAATATTGCGTGAATAATATATATGGTATATATAAGACGTGAAATGTGGTATAATGTTGGAATAAATATTGAATAATACACGTATAAAAATCTAGCGATAACAATCGAATAATTAATTCGAGAATGATGGTATATATATATATACATATATAACTTGTAAAATGTAGTATAATATAGGGATAAATATCGAATAATGCGTATATAAAAATCTAGCGATAATATTCGAATAATGCGTGGATAATGGTATAAATAACTAGTGAAATGTTATATAATGTAGGGATAAAGATCGAATAATGCCCGTATAAAAATCTAGCGATAACAATCGAATAATGCGTGAATAATGGTATATATAACCCACGAAATGTGGTATAATGCATGGATAAAAATCAAATAATGCACGTATAAACATATAACGATAACGATCGAATAATGCATGTATGATGAAATGTATATATAGCCCATATAATGCAGTATAATATAGGGATAACGATCGAATAATGTGTGTATAAAAATCTAGCGATAACGATAGAATAATGCGTGAATAATGGTATGAATAAGCCTTGAAATGTGGTATAATGTAGGGATAAAAATCGAATAAAATCAGTATAATAACCCGTGAATAATAACCCGTGAAATGTGGAATGAGGCATGAATAATGGTATGAATAACCCGTTAATTGATCACTTGTATCATTTTCGAATAAAATCAGTATAATAAAGTTTACATATAAATAACATTATTCATAGATGAGTCAAAAATAAAACAATTTGCCCTAGAAGACAAAATAAAATGACAAAATTTAAATAAAAAATAGTTTAGATTGTTATAAATGAACCATAATCGTGTTCAAATTGTACATATCTAAAATATCATAAATGGTATTACACATTGTCTTTTAAAAACTGTGATGCAAGATATGACAGCCTAGCTTCTTCCATTCTTCACTTCTTTAAGACCCACTATGATTGGATCCCACTATCAACACTAAATCGACCTGATCTTTCATCGTCACTCTTGGTGCCTTCATTCTGCTTCATTCTACCATGCAAGTATAGATTAAGAGCCACCCGTTCTTTTTTAGCTCACCACATCAAAATCATGTGAAATTTCCTTTCCAATGGCAAAACATTCAGCAAAATAAAACATGAACATTTCACAATCACACTCCTCTTGCTCTGGTACATTATCAACCACTTGCGCCTTGAATGACTCTTTCCCAGGTCTATCCTTTTGGTCAACTTTCGATTCTTAAAATCCAATCATCTTGAGATAAAAAGGAAGAATGGTGGAATAAGCTTGAACTACCTCCATTGACGCAGCATCAACAGTAGGAGTACGCAGGGAATTGTAAACATATATGCAACCCTCGTGAATGCTGATGCAACCTAGTATCCAGTGGAACGCAACCACAACATTAATAGGAAAAATGACGTAGTCAACATCAGACCACGGAGTGTTACAGTACATGTAGTACCCTAGCATATACTCCATAATTATCATCTCATCTCCTAACACAAATGCATCATTCTCTTTTTCGAATCTACCATAAACAGACTGCAACTTTTGATCAAAAAAGTTGTCTGTCGTTGTACACTTCATCTTAATCGATTCATCATACTTGTTTTTCTTGCGCAAGTAATAGAACATCACATCTACATGCTGCCAATATAAAATTTCTAAATTAAAATAAAAGATTTGGGTCATGAATAAAAATTCTATAAACATGAAACATTCAAAACATAATAAGTATGTTGTTTGTATAACATCTCATTATACTGAAATAATAAACATAACAGAGTTTAAGAACACGTTACATAAATAATATTAGGATCATATCAGTATAATATGTATACAAAACAACATAACATAGTTTAAGGACATGGAATATATAGGTGAAATTGGTATCATATCAGTATAATATGTGTATACAGACATTACAAAGTGTCCAAAAGCTTATATTTTGGTATCATGTTGGTATATTATCAGTATAATATCTGCAAGCAATAACATCAAGCACAAAAAATTAAACTTACAGAGGAGGAGATAGGCTGGCCTAGGGTGATGAATGTGTAAAACCATTTCTTATCAGTGATATCAGCGATTGAAAAATCAAAAGTTGGATTCAGATTATTCTCACGATCATGGTATACTTTATTTTACCTAAATAATGTGACAAATGTTAATATCAATGTATTATAAATAACAACAATATTCAGAATGCAAACTTGATCTCTAAGAAAACTTACTTCGAGCGGTTTAGCTGACCCTTTTGAATCCACTCATCAAACTCAGCTACAACACTGTTGTCTATATCTTCAAGCAGACAGATGTCTAAGGGGGATAGTCATCCCTTCACAATCTCCTTTCCTTTATGTTTATCTCTAGCGGGATGCCTCCCCGTTTTATTAACTGTAGGAGGTGGAAGAAATGGAGTGTGATCTTCAGTAAAGACGACTGAAGTCGCAACATTGACAGCCAACTCAACAATTTCATCAATCGTGGTTTCTCGTTCACATTCAATAAGTGCATGATCTTTCGATTCATCATTGTCAGAAACCTGGGTCAGTGAAATTAAATGAGAAATGTCCTAAAAGTAGATAAATTAAGGACAGTTAGATTCATAAAAACTACAAAAGCATAATCTTGAATTAATAAAAGAATCGTAATCATGATCTTACAAGGCTTGATGATTTTTTCTTCCTTCTTTTACCTTCAGTTAATGTTGAGTTAGCCTTTAACATAAAAATGTACAATATTAATGGATAGTTGAAATTAAATGTAAATGACAAATCACAATCCAAATAAAGTGTTCAAAATTACATTCCTCTTTTTGTCGGTATCACTAATAATCTCTTGCAATGCCGTCAAAATTTGGCTTGCAGCTTCAACATCTGTACATTTTTCCCTATTAGCAGATTCTTCTTTACAGTCTTCTGCTTTATTTACATCATCTTCCTACATGAAAAATGAAAAATTTAGTGAGCCAAATGAATGTATAGAGTTGGTATAACATCAATATACACAAGCAAACAATAGAAAATAGCAAGCATACAGTATATAATATATTATACTCATGGTATAATGTAGGTATATAAATGGTATACTATTATCATATCATTACTATACTGTAACGCAAGTCTAAAAGAATTCATTATTTTTGAAGCTTAGAACATTTACATTCTACAATAGAGATTTCAAATAATTAATTTCTTCAAAAATCTTATCAAAATCCTCTTTCAACATTATTTTGATCTCGTTACAACAATTGCACTGCCTTCCAGGTATACTCATGGTTGCGGCAGCCTTATTTACAAGAATATTACCACCAATAGTTTTATTTACAGGAGACGACAAAAAAAAATTGGGTGATCAACAAAAACATCATAATCTGAAAATTGACGTTTGCCCCCATCTTGTTCTACAATCAAGCCATCTATGTATGGTTGGAGTAGCTCATTGGGGCTTGCTACAAAACTTTTGAACTGAAAATACTCAAATATGAGATCATAAGAAATTTGACAACAAAAAATAGTTCAATTATAATATAAATGTTGTGTATATATAATATATGATCAAATACATGAAAAATTATCTTATTAACAGATAAATTGTTCAGCACCTTCTCCATGCTCTTGAAATTAGGCATGCCAATGCAAGTCCAGTTTAGTATACGAAGAAATCCATTGATACATCGATTGACAAACAAACCTTCAATATCAATAAAACACTCATAAAACCAAACTTGTAATGCAATTGGGAACCTAAGAAACCTGTACATGATCGGGTATTTGCCCCTCCCAGCTTCCAGCTGGATTGCATTCGCTGCAAAATTGCCCTTCATGGACTCTATTGTTGTGTCAAAAAGAGCCATGCCCCAGGGATAATCCATATATTTACCAATTTGTACAAGTCCAAAATGTACTTCATTTACCAACTTTTTCATTTTATTAGGAAACAAAAACAATTAATGAAGAACAAAACTGCAATCTTCACAACATCATCATCATTCTCCCATACCCTATTTGTAAATGCGTCAACTATACACTTCTTATTTATACGTGGCATTCCCTCAAAGTATTTATCTTTCAAAATTTGACCCTCAAAACCAGTTGTAATGTTTTCAATTTTTTTGGTGCATTTCAAACCCATTATCATTGCAAATTCAACTATGGAGAATTTTGCAATAATGTTATTGAATTTGAAGACCAGAATAGACTCGTCTTCTTGAACAACCTCTCTCAACAATATGTTATGAACAATCTGAGGTTGCCAAAGCAACTGCTTCATATCAAGAAAGTGGCCAAAACAAGTCTCTCGGAACTTGAGCAGCTGGTAATCTGTCAGAGTGGAAATCAACATGTTGCGTGCGTTCAAGTTATTCAGGCACTCAACCCTGGCTGAGTATCTATCTTCATGTTTAACAATATATTGATATTCCTGCAGGTGTATAATACCAGAATAACATTTAAAAAAGTGTATAATAACAAAATAAAAAGGTGTATAATATCAATATAATCATTCCAATGAATATAAAATTATTATACATCTTTATATCAAAATAAACATTATAATAGTATTGCACCTTTATACTCTATTATTGTAGTTTAAAGAAAGTTGAATAGACCATACAACCATTCACTATCACATTCAGATGAATACGAATACAAGATTCGGAAGAGTGACATTTACCTGGTTCTCAGCATTTACATTCGTCCTGTTGGTAGAGGTTGAACACTCGTTCTTCATTGTAACAGTGGAAATCGCAAGTAAATGAATAGCTGAATCAAACAAGACAGAGAGAGACTAGGGTACAAAAATGGAAACAACTTGAATCAAAAGCTGAATAGCAAGGATGTGATTTGCGCTCATGTATACATACATACATATATATATATATATATATATATATATATATATGTACGGTAATTCTAAATTAATAATACTGGTATAACATAAGAATAATACATGTATAATATTTGAATAACGGGAAAATATGCATGAATAGTGGTAATGTGAGGATAATATCTGAATAATTCATGTATAAGAATTGTTCGGTCGTTTGGCAAAAACAATTCGGGATGAATAATGCGAGGATAAACGAATAACGTGCGCATATATATTAATTTTGACTGAATAATGCGGGTATAACAAAAAAAATAATTCATGTATAATGTGCATGAATAGAGGTATAATGTGAGAATAATTTCATAATTATGCGGGGATAAACGAATAATGCATGCATATATATGTATGTATGTATGTATGTATGTACTTTATTTATGACTGAATAATGCAAGTATAACAAACGAATAATTCATGTATAATGCGTGTGAATAACAATATAATGTGAAAATAATTTTATAATAATCCGGGGATAAAGATTGTTTGGTTGCTTAGTGCGAAAGTTCAGGAATGACATGTGAATAATGTGAGAATAATTTCATACAATTATTTATATAATTGATTACATATATATACACCATGTTATCTGTGTATCATGCATAAATAATTACACATATATATACACCATATATATTTTGTGTGTGTGTGTGTGTGTGTGTGTGTGTGTGTGTGTGTGTGTGTGTGTGTGTACGTATATATATAAGTAGTGGGATAATGTTAAAATAATAATCAAAAAATGGGAGTATAAAATTGTTGTTCCTCTATTTCTATTGTATCCATTATATAAATAATTTTATGTATAAATATATATA
>JAJIYU010014853.1:0-12999 GCA_030144865.1 Tinospora cordifolia
CTAAATGCATCGTGTACTTAGTCTGATGGGCTTCATTCAATATGGTCTTTCTACATTGTCTACTCTTTGGTATACAAACTGTTGCTTACCCTACAAGTGTATAGGTTTGCACTAGTAGTAACTGGTGAGATTGGATATCGTCCTCAGGGAAATAGATTTATTAAAGTATCTTAAATTCCAATTTATTGTTGGTTTTCATTTTATCAAGACTCTGATTAGGGTTGGTTTGTCAATTTTTGAACAAGAACCTAAACTATCAAAAATAGTAAAATTCTGTTTTTGAAAACTATATGAAAAGGCTGTCTAGAATAGTAAATGCCGCTGTATGATCTATGATTCTTATTTTAGATCATGAAATATCTATACTATGAGTTATAGCACCTGTAACTAAAACCCTCTTCTGAGGTGCCTCAATTTCTATTAGTGTTATCTTATAATGCCCTCTCCCGAGGTGCTTAATCAACAAGCTAATATTATATGATTAGAAATCTTGTGCAACCCCCCTGAACAGTTAACAAGCCTCCGGTCAATCAACCAAACTAGGTCTATACTATGACAACCTACCATTAAACCTCTCTTTCGAGTTAGTCTAATGATTTGAACTCGTCATGTCTATGGCTAGTAAACATCAAGCATTAAGCATACACAATATAGAATAATGTTTTTAAATCAGTCACTTCTATAAGAAATCGTAGTTCAGACTTTGAGATTTACATCCCAGACAATTAAAACTAACTATCTTGACATTGAAGTAGTTGAAAACATAAAAATTAACAAACAAAGTTAAACATACTCAAAACTTGATCTAAATCTTCAATCCCTTCTTGAAACTCTTGGTTTTGTCTCATTAAGCCGTCACAATTGAGTTTTTCCAAATTAGGAATGTTTGGGTTCTAATCTTCTTTCCTATTTATAGGCCCAAAATAAAAAATCGTAAAAATATGAGAAAGTCGGTAATTAATCATGTGAGTGCAGTCAGTGACCACAGTCAACATCGTCCTTAAATAAAAATTTGGGTTTCTTCCATTCTATGGACTACAGTCAATTTTTTTTTGCTCAAATTATGTTCTGGTTACTGTTGTCATTGGATGACCAACCTGGTAACTAGTAAGTTAATTCTTTGTTCTGCTTCGGCTACCTTGATCATCAGTTATCCAACCGTGGTCAGTTGATGCTTTCCTTTTTATTTCCACACCTCTTTGCCTCTATATGATGCAACTCTCTCTTGGCTTCACCCTGAACCTGCACCACACTAGAAATCCTTCCCCAAACATCATTTTCTCATGAAAAAGCTTTAAATCATGAAAATAAGGCTTAAAATGCAATGAAACATGCAATTCCCTAATCTAGATACTCATGCTACTAATTATGCATAACATTGTCTAATTTTCCTTTTATTTCCTACAAAATGCAATTAATCACCTATACTAATGTTAGCCTATTGTACAACTAACAAATACCCCCAAACTTAGACTGTTGTTCATCCTCGAAGAATGACTCTAATTTAAGGTGTTATCCCATGCCATAGAAATAAATTCATTTTTTACTCATCATTGTGACCTCTATCTTCCATTCTTACAGTATGATTCATTAACACATCCTTAAGGTCATCCAAGTTGTCTAGATTTTCAATTCATCTGCCATTCTTCCTAAACTTCACGCCTCATCTATTAGTATCTCAATCATCATAGACTTTGTAGGTAATTTACAAGCACCATCCCACTCACAGAAATCCTTTCCTAATACCAAAGTACATAGACCCTCTTAATTCTCTCCTCTATCTATCTTCTACTCAGTTCAAACTATAGTCAGGATCAGATGTCTTTTCTCTAGGTTATAAGGTGGTCTAGTTCAAGGTGCAACTAAATCAGGAATTTCATTCTAACTGAAGTGTGCACTCATAGCAATAATACAGACCTCTTTTGTCTGATTTTTCTTCAATACAAACTTATCTTCTTTGTTCAACCCCTTTTTCTATTCATTAATGCTCACAACCTTGTTTCATAGCTTCCCCAAACTTATTTTATCTCTTGCACTCCAAATTGTGCCCACATGCATACTCATATAGAAATAGAGGCTCAGCTTTCATTGACAATATTGAACTAACTCTTCTTCAACATTTTTTTAGTATATCATGAACCAAAATAAAAACATGAAAAACAATTGTATTTCAATGTTAGCATCTCCTCCTTCTTTCACACCTCCGAATAGTAAGAATTATAACCATGAGTGCTCACAAATATGTTCAACTCAGATATTAATAAAAATGATAAGGTTTGTTTAAATGTAATGTTTGGGTTTACAACAAGAAAACATGCTATAAGGCTCAAAATTGGCTGCAAAAGGTTATGAATGTTGGGACTGGCCTTTAGGCTTTGACTTAAACAAAGATGGCCTACTTAATCTCCTTCCTGTAGTCATTCCTAAGCAGTGTTCGAGGTAGATTTGATTATTTCAAGAATCTGTGGGAAATTTTCTCCATTTGTGGTTTAGTTTTCACTCCTCACTTTCCACAGCTTTAGATTCTCAATCTACATAAGATTAAAGGGGTTTGTCAAAGTCAAATTTTAGACAAACCAAGCATGCAGAGTGTTTGAAGGAACCTAGTTCTTTGCCTCATCACACTGAAGGAATTTTACAATTTCATAGGTCACTTAGTGGAATTTTTTTTAAACTATGGTTATACAGTCATGGCATGGACGATCTAGCCTAAATGACTTCCCAAATGACTTCTACTATATGTTCTTAAAATGCTTCTAAAGTATGCAAAACAAAGTACTAAGAAGGGAAAGTAACTATGAAATTAACAGAGACTAACAAAAAAACTAACCCTGATATGTCAAAGCATTTAGCAACCCTAAACTTGAATGGTGCCTTGTCCTCAAGAACACATTGATTTGCATACATGGGAAAGTACACATCACGACATGCATTCAAAAATAGAGAAATTAGTTGGAAGAGCACAAAAATTCAAAGCATAGGCATTACTGTTAATGAGAGTTAATGCATAATAAAAAATAAGTCCACTGTCAACAGAAGTGAAGTTTACAGCAAACAAAGACAAAGAAAGGTGAAAGAAAACTGGGAATCAAAGGTCCTCTCCAAAAACTTTAGCCTTTGTGCTGAAATCATTCTCGTCCCCGCCATCATCGTCATCATCATCCTCATCATCAACTACCAATGGAGTCGGGGGAGCTGGTGGCACATAACATGTCATGGCCATATAGGGCATGCAATAGGAAGGAAGAGGATAGGCTTGTGCCATGGTTGGATCGGAGCGGTGTAGCCACTGAGTGATGTAAGCCATCCAATGCATCATGATGTGAGGATCAGAGGGTGGTGTGGCAGATGATGATGGCGAAGCAGCAGTCGAGGAGGATGGTGGCGCGCAAGTAGGAGGAGCGGGAGCGATTGTAGTGCTAGTTGGGTCAGCTGATGGCTGTGGTGACTCGGTAGAGGCTCGACACCTCTTTGCTGGAGTGGCGGTGAACATCTTTACTGCAATATGATCCTTTATTTTCAACAAGGGCTCACTCCTTTCCCAAACTACCCCAGCTCTTCTGCACAGCCGGTGATGAGGGTAGGATGGGAAAGTCCCACATTGGTCTTGTTGATAGCAGACCGTATAAAGCTAGAAATGATTGTCTCAACATTGATTAGGAGCCCTTTCATGATGCAGTACACCAGCACAACTCTCTCTACAGTGACCCTATTTATGGCTAAGGAAGGAAGAAGGTTTGCACAAACCAAATAAAGCCAAACCTTCGCTGGGGTCTGAAACATTTTCTTCACAAGGTTGACAGGCCTGTCATTGTAGCAAATCTAGGAGGCCCCATCAACACAAAGAGTTCGCAGCACGTCATCCAAATTGAAATGAAGCAAGACAGTGTAGTATTCATCCGGTGAGGGCGTACACTTCATTAATGGCCGCTACACTGAATTGGACCCACTTCCCATGGACCCAAACTGTCGTGCCCTCCCAATCAGCCGCATTGGCATAAAACTCCTGAACTACCAGAATCACTGTCATCGAGGGTGCCTGAATGAGCCACTCCCAATGGCGAGCAACTACTATTATATCAATGCCGATGTTGCACTCCTCTTGCATCAACATAATGCCTCGCTCTAGAATCAGATGGTGGTTAGACCGTATGAGATTGAATTGCCGCTTTACTGCAACAGTCCAGAATTGAGCTCAGTCTGTGGGCGGTGGAGGTGGTGCTGGTTGCTCCCCTTTAGAAGTAACATGTTTCATTCGAGGAGGCCTGCAAAAAAATAACATTAGTGGGCAAGGAAAGCAACATTTTTTTATAAAAGAATGTGGCTATTTAAACTAGACAGTAAAAGTAATTCTAAAAAAGTCAAAGTACTCTGGGCCAACAACCAATTGCCAAAACATAAAAAATGTCGATCATGATCATCAAAATGCAGACAACACAACAAAAACATCCAAATTCCACAGTATTGTGTATTCAATCAAGATATCGACTAATTAGCCTTCAACTGATTGAAATAAGGGAAACAATAGCCTAAAGTGCTCATTTATAATGATTTTGCAAGCCCTTTGTTTCCAATATTTCAGCACTCATTCAAAAATGGACGGAAAGAATAGGAATTGGAATGGTTTTGAGTAAAACAAGTCATTTCAAGCATAAATAGTGAGATCAAAATCCTAAAACTTACCTAAACATGAAAAATGAAACAAGGAAATAATGAAAACTAAAGTAAAAATATTTACATTATTGCTAGGAAAGGAAAAGGCACTCTGAAAATTGCAGGAGAAATGAAGAGCCATAGAGAAAGTCAAAAGTTTTTAGAATAGAGTGAAGAAAAATGACCGTGATACAACTTAAAAAGGACGCACGGACCGCAATCAGTGCTTTATGGACCGCAGTCCATGTGTGAAATTTCAAACTGCACAATTTTGGGTTTTAGTCTATCGCGGTCTATAGAACTATACAACACTTTGGACCGCGGTACATAGAGTGCTCCGAAAATGATCATTTTGGTAACTGCGGTACACAGGAGTATACTCTTCCGGTGACTGCAGTACATACAAAGTATGCCTCAAGTATCTTCTAGTGGCCGCGGTACATAGAATACAACATTCTATGGACCGTAGTAGGTGCACAAGGAGACAATTCTTCTTTCTGTGGACCGCAATACACAGAATTAGTGATTTTGTGGACTGTGGTAAGCAGAATTGGAATGCCTTTTTCCCTTTTTTTGTTTTAACTTAGACCTATGCTACTTAAAACCTATAAAATCAGTTGGTCATATCTACATGAATCCTAGAAAAATGAAACCAAACAAATAGAAACAACATGGACACAAGAAAATAGAAATCAATAGTGGGTTGCTTCCCATTCAACGCTGTGTTTAACGTCGTTAGCTCGACGAGGATACAGTGCTTCAATCTTTAAGTTTTGCCATCTCCACAGTTTGTTTTGGCCCCCTATAGAATATCTTTAATGTCTAATCGTTCACTTTTAAATTTGTGGCCATCCAGCAAGCTTTGCATTTCCACTGCACCATATAGGAAAACTTGTGTAACTAGGAAAGGTTCTGACCAATGAAACTTGAGTCTTCCAGGGAACAAATAGAGTTGTGAGTTAAACAATAGCACTTGCTGGCCAGGTCTGAACACCTTTTTCTCAATGAGTTGGTCATGCTATTTCTTCATCCTTTTTTTATAGATAGTGTTATTCTCGAAAGCATCCCGGCAAAACTCCTCAAGTTCAACGAGTTGAAGCAGACGATTCCCTCCATAAGCCTTTGCATCAAAGTTCAACTTCTTGATGGCTCGATATGCTTTATGCTCTAATTCACAAGGCAGGTGACAAGACTTTCCATACAACAACTGATATGGAGACATGCCAATGGGCATCTTAAAGGCTATCCGGTATGCCCATAATGCATCGTCTAATTTCAAAGCCCAATCTCTAAGGTTTTTACCAACTGTCTTTTGTAATATTACCTTGATCTCTCAGTTGGACACTTCAACTTGCCCATTATTTTGTAGATGATAAGGCAATGCAACCTTGTGTCACACTCTGTATTTGGTGAGAAGGTTATTGAACATTTTATTGCAGAAATATGTACCTTCATCACTCACAATTGCTCTAGGGGTACCAAAACGAGAAAAGATGTTGTGAGAGAGAAACTTCAACACAACTCTGGCATCATTCTTGGATATGGCTACTTCTTCAACCCATTTAGAGACATAATCAACAACAAGCAGTATATATTGTTTGCCATCTGATGGTGGGAAGGGTCCCATAAAATCTATTCCCCAAACATCAAACAAATTCGACTTCCACAAAAGAGGTGAGAGGCATCTCATTTTTTCTGAAAATTTTTCCTTGTTTATGGCACACTTTTCATGTCTTCACAAATTAATAGGCATCCTTTAGCATACTCGGCCAATAAAATCAGCTCTCAAGAACACGCTTTGTTGTATGTTGATGACTATAATGACCACTATACAGTGAAGCATGGCAATCATGACGGACTTTGTTAAATTCTACTTTTGGAATGCAACAACGAATCACTTTATTAACACATCTTCGGTAGAGAAAGGGATCATCCCAAATCTGTATTAACAACGAATCACTTACTTTCATGTATGCACATGAGGCGACTGTGAGACAAATCTGGTGGAGTGGCACCTGTGGCTTTATAGTTGGCAAAATCTGTGTGCCACGGTGCGATCACTGATAATCAAGAGGTGTTCATCAGGAAAAACTTCCACTATGCTCGTTGGATCTGATTTGCTTCATTGGATAGGCTAGACAAGTGATCTGCTACCACATTCTCTGTTCCCTTTTTGTCTATCACCTCTATATGAAACTCTTGGAATAATAAAATCCATCTTATAAGTCTGGGCTTTGCATCCTTCTTTGTGAAGAGTTGACGAATAGCTGCATGATCGGTGAAGACCTTGACATGCGAGCCCACAATGAATGACCGAAACTTGTCACATGCAAAAACAACAACCAACAACTCCTTTTTAGTGGTAGTATAGTTCTTTTGAGCATTATCCAATTTTTTCTTGCATGGTATATAACTCTAAACATTCTATCACGTCTTCATCCAAATAAGCATATTTCAGATGTTCAAGAAGCGATTTCAGATCAATGGCCCGGAGGCTCCTTGAACATCTTCAGATTGATGAACTTCAGATAATGGTGCTTCTAAACTATTAAGCTCCGGTGGGCATGCTTCCAAAGCTAACACAATTAGCTTCTCATTTTTAGACATAAGTTGGGGGAAAGAAATTGAACAAGAAATATATCCTGCCAAATCATCTTGGGAGCTCAATTCATCTACAACCTCAACAATGCAAGAATTAATTACTTCTACCCTTTTTCATTCATGCAAGTCAATGGGGTAGTTTATTGCCTTGTAGAGATTGAAAACAACTTTTTTTTTTATTTATTCTCAATGTTAACTCTCCCTTATGTACATCTATCAGTACATGACCTATAGCCAAAAATAGTATCCCAAGGATAAGTGGTATCTCACAATCTTTTTCTATGTCCAAAACCACTAAGTTAATTGAAAATATGAATTTATTCACCTTGACTAAAACATCTTCAATAATATCCTTTGGATATGTTATAGATCTGTCCACAAACTGAAGAGTAATTGTGGTTGGCTTGATTTCTGACATTTCCAACCTCTTGCACATTGATAAAGGCATGAGATTAATGTTTGCCCCTAGATCACAAAGTGCCTTTCCAAAGATTTCAGATCCTATGTTGCATGGTATAGTAAAACTACCCGGATCTTTCAATTTCTGAGAAAGTTTCTTTTGGAGTATGGCACTACATTCTTCAGTGAGCTTCACAGTTTCAAAGTCTTTTAACTTCTTGTTTTTAAACATACTCTCCTTCATAAATTTTGCATAGTTGGGTATTTGCTGTAGAGCTTCTGCAAATGGGATGTTCATATGGATCTTCTTGAACATTTCCAGAAATTTAGCAAATTGTTCATCCAACTTCTTCTTTTGGAACCTTTGAGGGAATGGCAATGATGGAAAATCGAAGACTTTACTATCTTGAATGACACTCCCTTTGATTTTCCCTTGCGATTTAGGAGGCTCTTATTTTGTATAGCTGGTTGCCTTGAAACATTCTTCTCATAACTAATAACATCTTCACCTTCAATGGATGACATAGCTAGATAGGGTGGGCTTGCTACTTCTTTCCCACTTCTAGTCACCACCGCATTGCAACTCTCTTTTGGATTGACTTGAATGTCAATTGGGAATAATCTACGCTACGGGTTTGACACGATCTGTGCCAACTGTCCCACTTGAGTTTCTAAGCTTTTAACTGTGGCATTCATATTTCCAATTTGGATCTCAATGCCAGAAACTCTATTGTTATTTTTGTCCACCCTTCCTATTAACTCCTTGAAGAATCTTGAGTGCATGTTCATCATTTCATCAAGCTTGTCTTCCAAGAATGGCTTTTTGTCCTATAAAGGTTGTTGTGGTACAAATTTGGGTGGAAGTTGGGCATTCCTGCTGTTTGCATATGAGAAGTTCTCATGATTTCTCACTCCCAGATGATAGTACGTGGGAACATTATACCCCTCAGTTGGTCCTTGGTAACCACTGAATCTGTTCATAGCATTCATTTGCTCAATGGAAGCCTTTCCAGGATAAGATTTCCTATTAACTTCAGCAATGGACTGTGCATGTTGAGTTTGCTGATTTTGAAACTGTCCCCTACTATTCTTCTCTTTTACCAAATTTAGTTTATGAGTCATCGCCGCAATTTCGGCATGCAAAACACTAATTTCATCCACTTTATGAATTCCCACTCTCTTGGCTGTTCCTCTCTCTTTATCATGACCATATGCATTAGTTGCCATGTCTTCAATGAGTTGGGTGGCATCCGTGGTAGACTTTCCCATCAATGAACCTCTAGCTACATAATCTACCAAAGCTCTAGTTGGTGGTGTAAGTCCATTGTAAAACATTTGTATTTGGAGCGAAGGAAGGTATCCATGCTGTAGAGATCGCCTCAATAGGTCTTTGAACCTTTCCCATGCTTCATGTAGTGATTCCAACTTGGATTGCTTAAAGGAATTGATTTCACCCCGCAATTGATGCACATTAGCAGGTGTGAAATATTTTTGCAAAAATTTCTGTCCCATTTCCTTCCATGTTGTGATGCTTTCGGGAAGCAAGGTTTGCAACCAACTTCAGGTTTTATCCCTCAAGGAGAAAGAGAAAAGCCTTAGCCTAAGCTGGTCTTTAGTTACCCCATTCATCTTGATAGTGTCACAAATCTCCATGAACAAATTAAGATGAGCCATAGGGTCTTCAATTCCTGAGCCTCCAAACTGTTGCTGTTGCACCATTGTAATTAAGGAGGGTTTTAGCTCAAATTTATTTGCATTTATCAGTATCCTTGCTATGCTTGAGTAATTATTGTTCAAGACCGGTTTGAAGAAATCTTTTAATGGTGCTTCTCTACGTTATGCTTCTCTATTATTTTCCACACCAGAACATCCACTATCAGCCATAGTTGGTACTCACCCTTGAGCTTCCCACTGAATCTGATTTATCGTTTTCAACAAATCTGGATCATAAGTGTCACAAAGACGTTTACTCATGCAAGCCTAAAACACCGAAAACAAATACAAGATCAAGTGTATTCAATGAATTTTAACAAATCTAAAAAAAATCAATTAAAAGGTGAAAATAGAAATAAAATTGCCTTGACTAAGACTAAACCAATTTCAATTGGTTTTAAGATATTTAACACCATTTTTCCGCGGCAACAGTGCCAAAAACTTGTTGCTTACCCTGCAAGTGCATAGGTTCGCACTAGTAGTAAGCGTGAGACCGGATATCGTCCTCAAGGAAATGGATTTATTAAAGTATCTTAAATCCCAATTTAATGTTGGTTTTCATTTTATCAAGACTCTGATTAGGGTTGGTTTGTCAATTTCTGAACAAGAACCTAAACTATCAAAAGCAGTAAAATTTTATTTTTGAAAACTATATGAAAAGGTTGTCTAGGATAGTAAATACCGCTGTATGGTCTATGATTCTTATTTCAGATCATGAAATATCTACACTATGAGTTATAGCACCCGTAACTGAAACCTTCTCCTAAGGTGCCTCAATTTCTGTTAGTGTTCTCTTATAATGCCCTCTCCCGAGGTGCTTAATCAACAACCTAATATTATATGATAGGAAATCCTATGCAACCCCTTGAACAGTTAACAGGCCTCCGGTCAATCAACCAAACTAGGTCTATATTGTGACAACCTACTATTAAACCTCTCTTCTGAGTTAGTCTAATGATTTGAACTCATCATGTCTATGGCCAGTAAACATCAAGCATTAAGCATACCCAATATAGAATAGTGTTTTTAAATCAGCCACTTCAATAAGAAATCACAGTTTAGACTTTGAGATTTATATCCCTGACAATTAAAACTAACTAGCTTGACACTGAAGTAATTGAAAACATCAAAAAGTAATAAACAAAGTTAAACATACTCAAAACTTGATCTAAATCTTCAATCCCTTCTTGAAACTTTGGTTTTTGTCTCCTTGAGTCGTTACAATAGAGTTTTTCCGAATTAGGAATGTTTGGGCTCTAATCCTTTTTCCTATTTATAGGCCCATACTAAATAAACCCTAAAAATATGAGAAACCCAGTAAATAATCATGTGACCATGGTCATCATCATCCTTCAATAAAAAAACTTAGATTTTTTCCATTCTGCGCACCGCGATCAGTTTGTTTTGCTCAAATCATGTTCTGGTTATCGCGGTCACTGGATGGCCGACCATGGTAACCAGTAAGTTAATTCTTTGTTTTGTCTTCCTTTGGCTACCTCGATCGTCAATTATCCAACGGCGGTTAGTTGATGCTTTCCTCTTTATTTCCACTCCTCTTTGCCTCTACATGATGCTACTCTCTCTTGGCTTCACCTTGAACCTGCACCACACTAGAAATCCTTCCCTAGACATCATTTTTTTCATGGAAAAGGTTTAAATCATGAAAACAAGGCTTAAAATGCAATGAAACATGCAATTCACTAATCTAAATGCTCATGGTACTCATTATGCATAACATTGTCTAATTTTCCTTTTATTTCCTACAAAATGCAATAAATCACCTATACTAATGTTAGCTTATTGTGCAACTAACACAAATTCTATCTCCAAGTCTCAAGGTACCTTCAACATCGATCCTAAAATTGGTATGTTTGCCCTTCTCGACGCCTTCTATCAGGTCCACAATCCATTTGTCTCATTTTTGCTCATCATTAATTAGCTATAGCAGGGCTGGATGGCAAACTAATGCAC
Organism: Tinospora cordifolia; assembly: GCA_030144865.1. NCBI lineage: Eukaryota > Viridiplantae > Streptophyta > Magnoliopsida > Ranunculales > Menispermaceae > Tinospora > Tinospora cordifolia. Next base: position 11,338 of record JAJIYU010014853.1, read on the forward strand.
ATAGGTATGTCTGCTTCCCGTTTGAAGTCACATTCAGATTGTAATCACTAATCAGCTGATACATTTGCCGTTTTTCTTCATTTCTCTTTTCGAACTTTTTGTTAAGGGAATCGGCTACAACATTAGCCTTTCCTAGATGGTAGTGGAGTTGGAAGTCATAGTCTTTCAAAATTCTATCCATCTCCGCTATCTCAAATTTAGCTCTTTTTGGGTGTACATGTACTTTAGACTCTTGTGATTAGAGAAAAGGTCAAATGCATCTCTGTAGAGGTAATGCCTCCAAAATTTTAGTACAACCACGATTGTCGCCATTTCTAAATCATGAGTATGGTAATTCTATTCATGTGTCTTCAATTGTTATGAAGCATATGTGATAACCTTTCCCTCTTATATTAGTACCGCACCCAATCCATTCTGTGATGCATTTGTGTATAAGACATATCTCATCCGCTGGGTAGGAGTGAACAATATGGGAGCTAAAGTTAACCTATTCTTCAATTCTTGGAAAGATTTCTCGCACTTCTTATCTCAAATGAACTTCTCTCCTTTCCTCGTCAACTTAGATATCATTAACGAACACTACTACGAACTGATTCAAGTACTATCGAAAGACTCTGTTCATCAAGTCTATAAATGCAGCTGATGCGTTGGTCAAACCAAACGACATCTGTAACACTCCATATTTTAATTTGTCATGTAAATTAATTTAAATAGAAGTAAATGTGTATAAATATACGTATTGTATGGTCTATGCATATACACATATGTAATTATATACATGTATTAAAAATACATGTTACGTGGATGAATCAATTAAATTAAATTATTTATTAAAAATAATTAGTGTGTATAAATAATAATAATAATAATAATAATAATAATACTAATAATAATAATAATAACAATACTAATACTAATAATAATAATGAAGTGGTATTCATAAAATTAATATTTATTAATAGGTATAGTACAAGAGATGAGTAGAAATATATATATATATACACATACACATACACACACATCGGTGGGAAGTTGATAGAATGGCCATTTTGTAATATTGATATGTGAAGGGGATGTTTAACAGATAAGTGATTAAAGCCAATTTGGTAAATTGGTAATATATATATATATATGCATGCAATTGGTGGGTCAGTTGCTTGTTTCTTGCTCAATTCGCTTTATTTTTATTTTTTTTATTATTACTTTGCACCTCTAGAATGCAAGAATAGAACGCATGAAAGAGGAAAAAAAGGGAAAATCCAACTTTTTCTCGATAGATTCGACACATTGGTAAGTCCTTTTTTTTAATTCTTGTTACAAAAATGTTAAATAAGCCATGTACTACGATCTTAGGGGTATAATTTTTCCCATAGGAGATGTTTTATAGCAGTACCCAAAAATGAAGTGTTCCCCCATTGTGAGTAAAACTCAATAAAAATTGTACCAATACACTCCTGGTGATATGTAGATCCCAGATATGCGGTTAATTTTTATTTGTTTGTTTCATAGACACCAAAATAAATATCCAAAGTTGAATAGCCTTAGGAGGGCTTTTTGTAATAAACCAAAATTTTGTCAAATAATTAAAGATAAATAAGTTTAAGGAAATTAAATGAAATAAGTCAAGTGAAAATAATTTTGAAGATTTTAAGACATCTTTGG
>JAJIYU010014854.1:0-13070 GCA_030144865.1 Tinospora cordifolia
AACAAATTTAAAAAAAAAACTTATATTTATATATATACATATATATATATATATATATATATATATATATATATATATATATATATATATATATATGTATTTTTTTCCTTCATTATTATTATTTATCATTTGACACTCAATTTCTTCATAAATTTCTAACTATACCCTAAATTTCAATTTATAAATTTATTTTTTTTTCATATAATTTATCCAACAATTATTATTTTCTTCCCAAAAATAAAATAATTGCCTAAATGTTTATTTTTGCCCCCAAAAATTCATATAATTAACCAAAAATTATCTTTTCTCAATAATTAATATAGTATCATTCCAACAATTATATTTCTTAATTAATCTTATTTTTTCTAATTAAATAGGCAAAACTTGAGAAAATTTAAAAAAATTTATGTATTCCCATTAAAAATTTAGAGAATACACAGAAATGCATATTTAAAAATACGAGTTATTATAATTTGCTCAATGTACTCCTGTTGACCACACATCATATACATTATTAAGATAAATATTCACTTTATGGGACAAACAACTTTAGGGTTTTGTTGGTAGTCCACTATTGCTTTTCGATGCTAAACCTCCTACATCAATCGTATTATTTGTGAGTTGAGCTCTTTTCTAAGAAAATCATGGTTGATTGCATTGTCTTGCAGACATTTTGTTTTATAGGTTGCAATAACCTATAGACTACTTTAAGGCTTGTCTATCCTATCCAGTGATTGAATGAAAAAAAAAAATGTTATCTAAAATACCTAATGTATCAAATTGTGTTTATAATCTTTATATGTTTATGTTTGATTAGTTGGGAGATAGGCCCACTAGACTCATAGAACTCATTCATTTCCATCTTTTAGATAAAGGTACCTATTAATTAAGGCACGAGGGCCTTTCTATTATCTTTAGTTTAATTTTTTTCATATGTATTTTTTGTTATCGTGTCTTGGACTCCATCTAAAGATTCTTTTGGTAATTTAAAATGTGTGCCCTACTTGAAATTTTGATCGGGCAAATGATATTTTGAAAATGATTTCAAGTCTTAACATACCTTGAATATGATAAGTTTTGATATGTTTTGGTACTCCAATATTAATGTTAATAATCACCGCTTCAAACAGAAATGAAAGAGAGGAAATGAATTAAGTTGCCCAACTGTATAACATGAGTTTTTTACATAAAACTCTACATAAAGATTTTCAAAATAAAAAAGGATAAGGTTTTTTTTTAAAAAACATAAGTTTTTCCATATCATTCCACTGCAAGAAAATTAAAAGAAAATTAATTTTTAGTTGAAAAAAAAAGCCTAGACTAACTAAAGTTTAAAAATTCGGAGGCGTTACATTGCCATATTGCTGAAAATGTGCTAATTAATATATTTCATATGTTTCAAATATACTCATTCTTTTTTTTTTCTTCTTTTTATTGATATGCACATGATATGTTATTTCTAAATATACTTTTATATTTGATACATAAAGATCATGAGTAAATATATGATATTTAAAATCTTAAGTGGCTTAGTATATGACAATTAGTAAATGTGCAGACTCATCACAGCTATATCATTAAGATGTCTATATATTACGTTAACACTATGATCCTAATAGACAATATTTAAAATAAAACATTTATATGATTATGAGACTATTGAAAAGATTTTTATAGTTGCAATACAATATTCTTTTTAATTGATATGCACATGATATGTCAATTCTAAATATACTTTTATATTGGATACATAAAGATTATGAGCTCATATATGCTATATTAAATCTTAAGTGGCTTAGTATGTTACAGTAGGTAAACATGCAAACTCATAGCTATCTCGTTGAGATGTTTATATAAGTATTTATGTTAACACTATGATCCTAACAAAAGTATTTAAAATAAAACATTTATATGATTATGAGACTATTGAATTGATTTTCTGCAATAAAATATTTTTAATTGTTGAATAAACGATTATTGTTATAAATCCAACTGCAGAGGAATGGCATTTGGCGTTTGCCCAAGTTCTCCAATTGGCATTATACGGTAGAGTATCTTTAATGAAAAAAAAAAAAAAAAAATTGTATTCATGAAAACATATTATGAAATTAATGTGGAAGAAATGTCTATATTATATAGTATTTGATAGTAATAGAGCCAAAAATTGTTCTTCAATGTAATTATGGATTACTCTTATTTTTTATGAGGTGACCATATTTCATTCTTAATTTTTCTCTTTAAAAGGAAAATATGTATATTTATTTTTCTTTGTTAGTTATCTATTACAATGTCTACAAGCAGATTTTGTGATGGACATCCATTGTTTTGTGTCATCTTTATATCTTTAATTTATCATTGCATTAAAAAAATCATCAGTTCAATATTTATTTATTATATGTGGTACCTATTTTTTATATTTTATTATTATATTAGAATCTTCACTACAACAAAGAACACTTTTAACTATAAAAATTTTCATTGCTATATTTCACACTCTCATTGTCAAAAGTAATTAGCGATAAAAATTTTTTATTGCAAGGTCATTGCTAAATATTCATTGTTGATTGTATTTAGCAATGAAAAAATATGTCATCGCTAACTTTTTACAATAAAAATTAATTTTATAGTATAATGTTAGTTTTAGGTATGAAATATAATTATATACAAAAGTAATTTTTATCGGAATGATGTAGATTTGGTGACGATTTTTTAAGTCATTGCTAAACAATGTTTGCTATGACTTTTTAGTTCTCTAGTTGATAGTTATCTTTGACTATGAACTATATTCATTACTGAAACCTAAATTACCCATAAAATAAGATTTATAGTAAAAAAATTACATTTTTCAGTGAAAATTTTTTTATCACTGAATTATAAATTTAACTATGAAATAAAATTTATAGATAAAAGCACATATTCGTCTACTATTTGTTTCATCGCTAAATTGTATATCTAACTGCAAAATATTTTGTTTTATAGTAAAATATTGTATTTGTCTATGAATTATTTTTATTGGTAAAATATATATTTAGCTATAAAAAGTAATTTATAGTAAATATTCTTTAACAACAACCAAATGCTATTATTGAAGTTCATGTTCTTTTTCTTTTAGTTAAAAATATTAAAAAAATATTTTTTCATATTTTATGCATTACTAAAATATAAACTCATAATTAAAATAAAAGATAAACATTCATTAAGAATTAAGAAAGGGCATATAAATTGTCCTTTTTACAATATCGTATTAAGAACATAAGACTTTTTGGGGTTTGGTGGATGTGTATTTGGTTTAGGCAAGAAGTTTTAATTTATATGTTCATACTTGTGTTTTAGAGGGGTTCAATGATTTTTCTTTGTATTAAAAACCTTAAGTTATGTTATTATTGTCTTTGAAAAAGTACCACTTTATATTTATTAGATTCACTAAAATTAATTTTTTTTTTAGTTTCATTTATCAGTAACTTATTAGTTTAATGTGAGGGTTTCATTTTTACTCTAAAAAATAATTTAAATTTAAATAAACTATTAATTTGTTCAAGAAACAAATTATTAGGTAATAATTTAAAATTAATTTTACTAATTTTTGCTTAAAAATGTTATTAGTTACTTTTAGAAAACACATAGTTATATATTATAAATTGTATAATTAAAAGTATATTACCTCTCTTTTTTTTAAGAATTAATATCATAATTTATTCTATGCGATTAATAATTTTCATGATAATGAATTAAAATAATCATCATTTTTTACAATTAATAGCTTTGAAACTAAATTCTATAGCTAAATATATGCTTTAGTTATGAAATGAGTTTTATAACTAAAAAACAATCACTATAAATTTACATTTTTGTAGCTAATTATAAATTTTAGCTACAAAGTTTAAATTTCATGGCTAAATGCATATTTAACGATAAAACAGATTTTGTTGTTAAAAACACAATTGCTATGAATTTAAATTTTTTAAGTAAATGTATATTTTAGCATCAAAATTAAATTTGTACCTAAAAGTGTAAAACTATTAGCTTCAAATTTTAATTTTATAGCTAAACACATATTTTAGCTATGAAATAACTTTCATATAACTAAAAAAATTTGTTGTTGAATGCTTCCTTTTTAGTGCGCTTTAGATCATGCAAATGTGGATGGTACCATTGGTTTCCATAAGTGAAAAAAGGAAGAATAAATGAGACTTGGAGATCCGATGCCTATCTCCATTTTTTATAAGATAAAGGATAACTTTTGACTATGGTTGAAAAGATTTCAATTATTAAGCCAACACATCAAAATGCACCGCACGCTTAACTCACAAAAAAAGGCTTATATATATATATATATATATATACTATTCAAAAGAATGTGTCACATATGTGTTTATATATTTGTTTAAATGGGTCTAAATATGGATGTGTGAGAGGGTTGGTGCATATAACTTTAAAATGAAATAAAGGTACACATCTCAAGACTAAATGAGAGTAAGTTATAATGGAATAATAAATAATAAAATTGCAACGAAAAGCTCAAAATATTCAGCTGGTGGACAAGCTGAAGCAAAGGTTAAGTCAATCTACTTATCTTTGACAGGGCAAGCATGTATGTCTTTGGTCTCATCCATAGATCGATGTGTAGCTTGAACTTTGATATGGTTATGGTAGTGTAGACATAAGCAATGTACTTTGCATAGATATGGCAGTATCATCCTTCATGTAACGACCCATACTTTCGAATATGTATTTTCATATATATTTTTGAACTTTTAATGAAAATACATGAATTTTCTCTAATTTTGTAATTTAATTAGAAAAAATCAGATTAATTGAGAAATATCATTTTTTTAGAGGGAAATGTATTTATTTGAAGAAATATGATTTTGGGTTAATTATATGAATTTTAGAAATGAATAAGAAATTTGTAGCAATTATTTGATTTTTTTTGGGGATGAAAATGATAAATTTTTGGTGAAATATACAATTTTGAGAATATATATACATACATACATACATACATATATATATATATATATTGCAAGTGATGAAATGCATAAGTATTCAAATCATGTGATTAAAAAAACAGAAAAAATGAGGAATTTATGGAATATGTACATGTATATGTATATAGGTAAAAGAGAAAAAGAAAAAAAAAAGTTTCAGGCCCGACCTGGGCCAATGTGCACGAGGGCACGGGCCATTCGCCTCGTGTGAGATGAATTCAGCACGTGGGCTGGCCCACGTGCCCCCCCTTCCTTCATCTCCTTTCCTTCTTCTCCTTTCCTTTTTCTTCTTCCTCTTCATCATTTCTAGCAGAATTTATGGGTTTTTGGGCAAAAAACTAGATTTTGTCTCTCATTTTGGCCACTGGCACACCGCTGACCGGCCACTCCCAACTTCGGCAAATCAAACATCAATGCAAACCACTACCTGGCTATGTGGTAACATCTCAAGTGTGCAAGGACCCATCAAACCCCTTCAATTGCCTTTATTTTGCGATTCTTTGCTTGCAACCCACCAACTTTAAACACACATATCTCATCCCTTTCAACTCGAAATTGACATTCTTATAGTCATTGAAAAGCTCTCAGTACCAACTTCAAGAAGATGCAGCCTATTGATTGAAAACCCTGGCCGTTTGAAGTGGAAACAACCTTGAACTACGATTGTTCGCAATTGCAAAAACCTAAAAAGTTGGAAAGTGGTGTTGTCTGATTTTTGCAAGACCGATTTCTAGGTCATCCAAAATCCAATCTTAAGGTATTATTACTCGTTTTAAAGCTTGTAACATCTACTTTAACTTTCATTTTATGAGGAACACAAACTGACCTCTTGGAACATGTCAAAAATGGAGTCGAATAGGGGCTGCTAGTGACTGTGACAGAAAAGCATAGCATTGGGACAACTTTGCAGTAACATTTGAAGCACGTTGGGGATACCAAAGGATCCGAGATTTCTGGTGCACGAACTAGGCACTGAGAGCTACAAGAGGGTATAAATCTCGAACTTTAAGGCTTTGTATTGGTACTTTTACAATCATGCAAAGATGCACTGTTGTATGTGAATTATAATACGTAGAAAAATTTTTGAAAAAATATGTTTAAGCTTAAGTTTTGTGCTTGTTGGTACGAATTTTTAAAAATACTGAACTATGTCTAATGGATCTGAAATTTGGTGCTAGTGTTCCCTAGACAACTAGTAATTGGGAGAAAAAGTTTCATCTCAAATTGATAAGTCTATATGGGTCAATCAAACACATTGTCGACTGCGTGTCGTATGCAGTCTGGGAAACAGAAGTCCCTGATATCCCCATTAGAAAATATATCAAATGAGGTCCACAAATCACAAAGGAAAATTCTAAAAAAATATTTGATAGGTGTAGATAAAATCTGAAAATTTTCGCATTAATTCGATATACGGATTGACTGTAGAAAAATCAAAAAATTTACTGCACAGATAGGACAAAAAAGGGCTAAAATGTAGGTACTTGATATCCTAAATGAAAAATAGGCCAAATGAAGTCCAAAAGTCTCAAATTAAAATTTTGATGAATATTTTGGAAGTATAAGTAGTATTTGAAAAAATTTGCGAAAATTTGATATACATAGTGATCGCAGGAAAATCGAAAAAATATGTTGTGCAGATAGAATGAAAAATCTAAAATTTGAGTACCTAATATCCATATTAGAAAATGTATTAAATGAAGTCCAAAAATTGTAAACTAAAATTTTGGAAAATATTGAAGGGGTGTAGATCATATTTGGAAAGTTTCGTGCAAATTCGACATATGGATTGCTCGCAGAAAAATCGACAAATTTATTGCACAGATAGGACCTAAAGTTGGAAATTGACTAAGTATGAAAAAATTGGGAGATTTTAACCAAATGGGTCCACCTTGACCCAAATTGACAAATGTTGACTAATTGACCAGGTTTGACCTAGTTGAATTTGGGTTAAATATGACCAATTAGGGATAATAACATTTAAATTAAGTTGTGTTTCATAGAGAAACTGAAATTGAGTTTAACATAACGCAGACTTGAGCAAATATCACGAAACTGGGTCTAGTGTTGAGGGGACATCAGTGTGCGAGACTCTAAGTGAGTAGTTTGATTTAGCTGTTTACTTTAACTATATTCTTTGCATGAAATGTGATTTAGAATGAAATTGGTTGGATGGTTTTCGTGTGATTGAACTACATTAATTGATTTTGAACATATGTAATTGTACACTCATAGTGAAACCATAGGCTTGAGGTTCAAGCGTGGGGTCAGGGTACACGACGTGATTGGATTAGACTTGAGGGCCGAGCATTGAGGTTAGGGCATATGATTAGTGTGTCTAGCCCCAGACCCGCTCGAGTATGACACTTGAAGGTCGAGTGTTGGGGTTAGGGTATTCGATGAACATGTTTAGCTCATGACCTGCTTGAGTGACTGGTACACCTGACTCATGACCCGCTCGAGCGACAACCATAGGGTTGTAATTAAATGATTTGAACCCTAGTCCTAATGTAGTTTTGAGCTACATATATTTAAATTTATTTATTTTTAACTGATGCATTATTAATAAATGTTTTACTACATGATTTACTATTACGTATTGCTTTGCCATTACTGTTCATACATACATTCACTATTTTTGGAGTACAAGCTATTGTAACATGTTAGTTTTACTACTCACTGAACCATGTTATACATTAGGTTCACTACTCTACTAATATTTTAGATTCCTTAGCAGTTGACAAGGGAAAAGACATCGTGATAGCCTAATTCCCTGAGTGGTCTTCTATTTCTTTTTGGTCCCATTAGAGGTCAGTCACTTTTTGTATGTCAGAGATTCTTATTTGTCAGATTATACTATTGGAACATGACGATATGTATTATTTTGTTTTCTCTCGCACTTAAATGAATGGTTCTTTCAATTACTCTGATGTGTGTGGATTTTGAGGATTTGGTAGGCTTAATAGTGACTGGACGAACTCAACTCGATAAGTGAGTTTGTTCAACCATTGTGCCGGTTAGGCTGCCCTTCAGCCTAAGGAAGGAGTCTTGATACTTCATTCCCGCTTTCAGTAATAAAAGAAAAAAATAATAAAGAGAAGCTTAAAATATAAGATAAAGTAATAGATCAACTGCTTATATATGAGGGATAATATTATTGGTATCCATTTCTTAACATTAGTTAGAAGTGAAGTGGCAAAATTTGCAAAACAATAATAAAGGAACATGACTCAATTTTGCAATTTATATGTAAATACATATAAGAATATTACAAATATACACGAAAAGATTGACTGGGTATGTGTTGGCTACTTATTGATTTTAAGTATCTTTAAAGTAATCAAGTTGTGTCGCCTATGCTTACTATACATATTTTAGATTCTAGGTGACTCTAAACTACTCAATTTAAAATTTTAATTAGAAATAGTTTTCTTTGTATTAGTTTTCTAGTTGATGTTAACAATTTAATTAGTTTTGTATTTAGAAAGTAACTAGAAATTAGAAAATGATTAAAAATTAAAAACTATTTAGGATTTCTCTCTCATATAACCTTTATTGGGATACGTGAGATGTAAAAGTGAGAATTTGACTTGTGTGTGAGAAAATTTGGGTAGATTTGATTATACGTTGTAACCCATTTGCATTCTCATATAGTGGATTATTTTTTATCTCCCACAGAAGTTGGTGATACACCAAATCACATTAAATCTGTGTGTTCTTGCATTCGAATTGATTTGCAATCGTGCGCACTCTTTCAATTGACTTTCGCCTTCGTTATGTACAATAATATACATATACATACATAGATACATACATACATACATACATATATATATATATATATATATATATATATATATATATATATATATATATATATATCTTTGTGTACATGCATATTGTGTATGGAGAATATGATTAAGGCACAAAACTATTTGTTGGCTAGCTAATGGAAATTATAAACCGTACATTTTGTAAAAATAAGTTCTTCTGTTTAATGAAATATGTAAGAAAAAGAAAATACTCCCTAAAAATTGTTGCTTTCAAACTATCAAATAAGGAACCTACAGCAAAATCTTTTATCTAGATATATTGGAATTAGATGCTCATGATCATCAATTCCGATGGAGACACGAGATAATGGAAGCTCCGAGATTGATGAATACTGTGACAACCTAACTTGGGATGTATAAAAGGGGTAGAGAGTTCTCAATGAAAACCCAAATCAACTATACGTAGAAAGTATTAAGCAGCGAGGGGAATTAAACGATATATAGTATAATGGCGGCAGTGCAGCAAATGAGTCTGATGCCTGAAGTTGAGGCATGCCTTAAGGGCGTCTCACATGAGAAACGCAAGGATCATCTCCATGATGGAGTCCTTTTCGACCAACAGAGGAAGGCAAGAATCTCTATTAATTCATGCATGCAACCTCATTATCTCTATCATTTTTAATAATTATAAAATCAATTGTTAACTTGTTTGAATGCTTATTCATTAGTAGTATCTTAATTGCATGCGAACTCATTATATACATTACAATTTTTTATCATCACATCGGCGTTAATGAGATATTAGGAAAATATATATGAGATATATTTATAATACAATATATAGAGAGTGATGTTGATGCATGCATATATATAATTAGTCCATGTTTAATTTCTTATATATTAACGAGCTAGCTAGTGTCTTGTTTCCATGACTGATCTATAAAGACTATGAAAAATATTTAAAGTATATAGCAAAGTGATTGTGATGAATATATAGTAATTAAAGTGATGGTGGCACTTATTGTTACACATGTTTTGGTGCTACAGAAGTTTTGGGTCGACAGGAACACGGGGCACAACTGCTTCATGCTGTACGCAAGGAACCTCTCCATTACATGGGGTGATGACAAGCGTTACTGGAGCTGGCCGTTCATGAATGATCCTTCAAGGTATATAAACACAAATATGTATTTGAATTATATATCCAACGCTAAATTACACACCATCAACACATGGTGCTCCGGAGACTTAAGTGCAAACTTAACGTTTTGACACCTCTAATTCCTTTAATACTCCTCTTGCAATACATTCGTACGCATCATTTAGGATGATTTCCAGTAGCTGATTTTTTTTTTATAAAAAAAAAAAAAAAAAAAAGAAAACTATTTCGTATGAAAATTGCAATAGACAAAAACATACTGACAAAAGATTCAACATCTCTTAAACATTTAGACAAATTTTCTATGCAACAATATATACAACACCTACAACGATTGGATTTTGCTTTGATACTTAGTTTTTAGCATTTTCTTCAAGATTTAATCGCGTACTAATTTAATTAAAATTCATGTAGCAATGCCTGCGTTGAAGTAGCTGATCTGTTGAAAGTGTGTTGGCTAGAGATAAAAGGGAAGTTTGACACTTCATATCTATCTTCCGAAACACTGTACCAGGTGGCATTCGAGGTTATGTTGAAAGATAACGCGCATGGATTCGAACATCCAGTGACTTTGAAGCTTCAACTGCCTACTGGGGAAATACATGAGCGTACAGAGTGTTTGCAAAACAAGCCACGAGATAAATGGATAACACTTCGTGTTGGAGAATTCATAACATGCCCTTGTGACAAGAAGGGAGAAATGCAGTTCTCCATGACGGAGACCGTGAGTAACCAGTGGAAGAATGGGCTCGTGGTCAAAGGAGCTATCATTCACTCAAAAGGACCGAAATGCTAAATAAATAGACTTCATGAATATCTACCTAATATATACATGCCTAGTAGCTATGTAGCAATAATTCTAGGGACAATGCTCTAGTTTATGCTATGTACTCTCTACTATTATGAATAAAGATCCCTAGTAAAAATGGTTGAAGAGGGGCATAGATATCTATGTAGAGAAATAAATCACGTGTAATTGTGTCCTAATAAATGACGCACCTTTATTTCTATCCAATAATATGGAGACTTACCATATATGTACACATTACTACGAGTTGAATGCTAAATTAACTTGCATCAAAGTAACAAGGCATGCACTTGGCTGCCTGGAAAGATACCCCCTTCTAAACAGCCAAGAAAACAGTTGAAGAACTATTATTAAGTGTCAAACAATTAATAATGGTTAAAGTTCAAAGTTAAAATAAAGTGAATAATTAAATTTTAAAAAAATTCAAAATAAAATAAAATAATCTATTTGAATCAAAGACTAAGGCCTTCAAGGCCCCAAGGCCTAAAGCCCTAGTCTTTGATTTAATTTATATATATGTGTGTGTGTGTGTTATCCATTCGCCCAAACATTGGGCCTACTACTTTAATTCATGTTATTCTTGAGAAAAAATATAAAACTGAAGATCTTAGAGCAAAAAAAAGTTTGTTTTTGGGAAATTTCTCAAGTATTCAATGGTTGATTCAAAGTTAGTGGTTAAACAAGTAGAAGAACTTCAACTATTGATTCATGAATTACATGCAAAATGGTGCATATATAGAGAAACAACTGCCATATTGGAAGGAATTCAAGGTCTATTTCAAGTATAGACACAGAGAAGTGCCCATCAAAGATCTGATATTTAGACTTTGGGTTGAAGAAGGTCACAAGAAAGGAGACAAAACTGATGTTTCTCTAGTTGAAGGAAAAGAAAACAGGGTTGAGGAGCAATCAAACATGACTAAGTTCCATTAAGAAGAAAGTCAAGAAAGAGGGAAAGAAAATAGGAAACCAGTTACTACCAAAAGGGAAGAACTTCAAAAAAATTAAGGAAAGTTGTGCATAAGGGAAAAATAGGCATAGGGCACAAGATCGTTGCTATAAGAAAGATCAAAATTTGGACATTCTGGATAGAATAATCAAGCTAATTTTGTTGGTAAGGATGAATATCTTGTTGTTGTCATGTCTAAAGTTGGCATGGTTTTTTTATTTTAAGGGCTAGTGGCTAGATATCAATGCTACAAGGCATATCTGTCGTTACAAAGATTTATTTTCTAAATAGTCTAATTGAAGGTGATGAATATGTTTAAGTTTACTTATAGAAAATTTATTAAGTTAGTTGATGTACTACATTTACCTGACATAAGGAAAGATTTGGTTTCTAGCTCTTTGCGTAGTAAGAAAGGGTTCAAACTTGTATTTGAATCACATAGATTTGTGTTCACTAACAGTGGCATGTATATTGGAAAAGAGTACTTAGCCAATAGTTTATTCAAATAGAACATTTAAAACCATGATTAATTCTATGTTAAATAGCTCTAGATTGCCATAATAATTTATGGGTTGAAGCATTAACTACTACTAATAATATATTAAATAGAATTCCTTTCAAGAAAAAAAATCTCCTTTTGAAGAATGAAAAAATAGTAATCCCACTTATAAACCTTTGAAAGTGTGGGGTTGTTTATAGGCTTTGGCAAATTACTGCAATATATATATATAGTGATTAAGTTAAATATTACTGATATTCATGAAAATTTAGCATTGAGGCTAAATGTTTTGAAGGAATATTTCCTTACAAAGAAATAAAAAGTGGTTCTTCAAGAAAAAAGACTTATGAAGAAAGTCTAAAAGAACCATGTAGCTCAAAGGTTGAAAATAAGATCAAGAACCATTTATTTCAAAGGTTCAAAAATATAATGAACTTTATAAGTTTCTTAACCAAAGATTAATGACAAACGTACAAGGAAGTTGTTTCTTTTGATCTTTATTTATGTTAATTAGCCCCCAAAATAAAGGAAAAAAACTTGGCAACACAAATGGTTGCTTCATTTCTAAAAAAAAAATCACTATTTAGTAAAATCCCAAAATTTTGAATATTGTATAATATATAATGAATGGTATTTTGTTAAATTTGAAATGTTGTATATCACCTTAGATGAAAAATAAAAGAAAAATATTGACCCACATATGGTACCGCAGTAATGAGGGCAACTTTATTGGCAACCAAGGTGTCAGAACTAACAAACTACTATGGTAATGGCCACTATTATAAAATAGTGACTGAAGGGAATTCTTTTAGCTAGTTTTCTCTTTGTTTGAGTAAGAAACTTGAGCACTAAGCTATCTCAAATAGGAAGTGGCAATTGCATGTTGAACAAAGA
>JAJIYU010014855.1:0-12993 GCA_030144865.1 Tinospora cordifolia
GTTTCAATAAATCAGAAAATCCTTTATCATTGGTGATGGCTATCATAGTGATCAATTTCACAAAAAGTTTTCTTGTTTCCAACAGCCAAACCTTAGCAAATCCAAACCATTTATCTTGAAAAAGTTTTAGTGAAAAAGTTTTCACTAAAACCTTAGCAATTTCACAAAAAGTTTTCACTAAATTGATTCAGTGGCTGAAAAATCAAAATCGACAAGCAATGCTTAATGGATTAAGTTTCTAACCACTTGATATTGTCAAGGCTAAAATGCAAGAGAACGGATTGGTTTACAACACCATCATGAACGAAATCGAACGAACTTGCCCAAATGGATTAAGTTTCTAACCACTTCCTCGCCAAATCGAACGAACCTGCCCTCTGAAACCGTGGATTTTGGCACTTTTGAAAACGAATCGCAATAACCAGAAAAACGAATCTTGAAAAGCCGTGGATTTTGGAGCGCCGAAGGATGAGACAATAACCCAAAATTGATTACTAATTGTGTTCACAACATCTGTGCACAAACTAGCATAAAGTCCACCATATACTATCATTGCTAACTGTACTGAATCCAGACTTGTTTGTCATTAGACTTGTAATTTTATTTATTATGAGAAGAGACAACAAATTCATTAATAATAGATGAAGTACATACGTTGGAGCATGAGTTGTGCTCCAAAAAAACATATAGAAGGGAATATACTTCAAAAAAACCAACAAACAAACCAAAACTAGCCTGACTAAACTATATGACACTACACATTTGAGGAACATAAGCATGTTTTTCTATTTTGTTGACATTTTCTAAGAGAAGAAATTGCTGAACACAAAATGCATAACCTACTAGAAATAATATTAGAAAGAGATTCAGTGTTTTCCATTATTGCATAAGGAAACTTGAAAGATGCTAAGGAAACAATAGCTAGTAAAGAAGTCTTGTGTTCTCAGGAAACCCCGTCATAATGTTGAGATTCTTGATTGGCTAGCCTGATGCTCCCTTTTTTAGGTTGTGAATTTAACAAAAATATTTTCTAGTTTAGTTCAATCTCTACATGATCTCATAATATTCAAATACTAGAATTAGTGCCAATTTCAAAAGAATGACTAGGAATTTCATACAACTAATATTATTATTGCTCTCCCAGGGATTCTTTCGAGAAACACATTCAGGAAGCAATTTACACATAAGAATTGAATTCTCACATAAAAAAGCACTTAATGTAAAGAATACAGTGCCTGAAAGGCTGGAAAGGCTAAGCTTAATACATATGGTCCTAAAAAAATGAAGGTGACAACAAATTATTTAGTAAACTTGGACTACTTGTCTTCTTATTTTTTTTTAACTATGAACTGAAAACCACATATGCTGCACCTGTTCTTTAGATGCATTTGATCATCCATCATTCAAGGCAGATGCTGCTAAAGAGGAAACAAAGATATTGTATTTAAATAAATGAGAACTGGTAAAAACAGTACAGTGCAAGGAGCATTAGCAATGTTCATTCACAACAAAACTACCAAACAACAAAACCCAAAACCAAGAATAACCAACGTACAACTAGCCCAATTTGTACATAACTTTAAGAAAGATTGTGCCCCACTATCCTTAGAAAATGCAACCCAATTACAAGAAAACCACTTAGTGTCTTCGCAAAGTAAATGCAGTCCATTTAGAAAGTAAAATATATGATAAAACATTCAAAAGGCTTTGAAAGACTAAGAGAATACATCACAACTTTCTGAGCACCAAATAGGATCATCAGAAAATTAGAACGAGGTAGTCTCCTAAGAGTAAAACCCTCTTTAGGCATATTATTTGGGACCAAGTTAAATTTATTGCTATGAGGAGTTATAACTTAAAAAAGAGTTGGTAGCTTCAAAAATACGTATAGTTCCAAAAAATATTGTGCATACATTAAATTAGTGTTGGGAAGTGCTAGAAATATGCAATCTTAAAGGTCCAAAACTTTACCTTCTCTTTAATGCTCCTCTCTCAATGTAAATTCTAAAAATACATTGTAGTCCAACCATTTAAATCTTCAACTAAATTAAGTAATCATTGTCCTAAACAACTTTAGCTAAATATAGTATTTCATCTTAATCCTTATATTGTAATATATAGATGATTATAACTATGTAGAGGCAAGTTTCTTCAAGATGTGAGCTAGAAAATGTATAATTTATTATAATTTCAAACATTATTCCTATTTCTAATAGTGTTGCCCAAGCAATGATCCAAATAAAATTTTGAAGTTCTATAACTTTCTAGTAGTGTTCTTTTTATGAATTTGAAAACATAAATCTATTGCATTTATCTAAAGTAAAATAAAATACCATAGGTAAAGAAGCAAAATAAAAAAATATCAATTGATTTGAAGCTTTAGAAAGTAAAAAAGTTTGTTGAAATAGAACTAAAAAATAATAATAAGAACTATGCTATTGAAATATTATATATGTTAGGTTTTACTCAATTCTTAAAGCATATGTTTCAAGAATTATTCATATCTAAAATAATTTTAAAAGAACGACAAAATGATTACAATGAATTCTCCAACCTTTGATTCTCAATAAATAAAAAAGTTCTATGGATAGAAGGCACGTTGCAACACATTCCATAACTTTTAAGTAAACGAGATTTCTTTCTTTTTTCTTTTTTGTTTTTTGATTTTGTTTCTCTTTCATCATCTTGATTTATAGGTTCTTTTGTTCATTTTAGAATGAATTGTCACAAAGTTAATAAAATATGCTAAAGTGGAAAACTACCTCTTGCACATTGTTTGTGAACTTTATAACCACATCCCTTAGGCCTTTCCTACAAAATATTTGGCACAAATATGCAATTCCATATAACTATAACAGAAGGATACGTGAAATTACTGTCTAATTTACGAGCGTGTATGTATGTGTATGTATATATATATTCCTATTCTCAATGTTTGATTTTAACTATTATGTGTTTAAAATTTATGAATTTATTTACTCTTTGTGCATTTTTTATATATACTTTGACATAATAAAAACAAATAAATTGGCAGATACTAGTTTTATGTAATCTTCTTTAAATTAGATATGTAATATTTCCTTAGAAAAAAAAAATATCACTTATTTGTGCATCTATCCTCAAACCTCCAGTACCTCTTGTTTGGGTGGATGAAAAGAAAACATTTAATATACATTATACACACCTTTGTACATGGAAGATGCTAGTTTAGGTAGGTGTTGACTCTTTGTTTTGTTTTCTAGATCATCATTTCTGAGTGTTGTCACTAAATTATCTGGATTGATTAACTAGTGCATGAGCATGGTAGTTTTATGGCTGTTGTTAATCTTCTCTTCATCATCTGAAGGTGGGAAAAATATTAGACCCAACGGCAAAAATCTTTTTTCACCATTCGTTTCTACTTTTCATTATATTTGATTGTGAATGTGTGTTTTGCTACCCTCGTACTGTCCATTTTTTATAATATTCATTTTTTTATTTATTGTGGTGATTGTGCATGTGAACGTAGATGAAAAAAAGATTCATTTCAATGTTATGTTGTTGTAATGGAAAAGTAGTATCCAATGCCCAAGGTGTATCGTACGATCGTATGCCAGCTAACATTTCGAAAGTTTTATTTGGTGTTGGATTTGAAGAGTTTGAAAGAACCATCCGTAATGCACTACAGATATCTGATGGAACAAGAATCAACATGACATATGGTTTTGGTTTATGTTATTAGAACAGTAAAATTTATAAGTTTTCCAATCATAAATGATAAAAGTTTAAGATATATATTTGTAATGTTGCGAATGATAATATGTAGGTTTATCAAGGAATGAAAACTATGTTGTATGTAATGCACCAAGGTCACAAGAGATGCCCCTGCCAGATGATTTATCAAGGAATGAAAACTATGTTGTATGTAATGCACCAAGGTCATCAGAGGATGTTGGCCCAAGTACAATGTCACCTATTGCCCCCGTGAGACGTTTACATGATGGTCATTGCAATTCCGATGATGAAGGTGGTAATGATTATGATGACAAAGGTGATAATGATTATGATGATAATTATCATGGACAAAGCAGTGCTGATTCGAAAGGTGATAATGATGAAGCAATAGAGAGGTATAATCATGTTCATTTTGGTCATACATTAATGAGGATGATAGATCAAGATGGGTCTATGAACCAACCAGCATTATCAGATGACGTTCACTTTGGGTTAAGCATAGAGGACGATGAATCACAAGACACTCCATTACATCATCAATATGATGCACCCCAACACACCAAGTCAAGATATGAGGTTCCATCTCCAAGCTTTATGGAACTTAATGTGTGAGTTTTGACACCTATATCGAATGACCACAATAGTGTAAGTTTGGGTTGGAATAAGACACATGACCTTTGCAAAGGGCTAACATTTTCTAGTAAAGATGACTTGCAACACACAGTAAAGTGATGTTGCATAGCACAACAACATGAGTATGTTGTGGTTGACTCTGAACCAAATGTTTGGTCTATAAGATGCAAGAAATGGAAAGATGGCTGCTAATGGAAGGTTAGGGCCACTAAGCATAAGAGGACAGAATTTTTGAGATCACAAAGTGTGAAGGAACACATACATGTGTGTTTCCTTGAATGTCTCAAGAACACAAACAGTTAGATTCATCACTAATATTTTGGGAGACATTGAACATTGTGAAGTAAGATCCAAATGTTTCAATGAGAGCACTTATTGCATTTGTGAGAGAGAAGTACAAGTATGATGTTCCTTACAAGAAAGTGTGGCTAGCAAAAACAAATTTGATAAAAAAAATTATTTGGGGATCGAGATGAGTCATACAATGTTCTTCCCAAATAGATAGATGTCTTGATTGCAACTAACCCTGACATAGTGGCAGGATTCTATTATTATGGAGATGACCCCGAGAATCCGAGAGCAGTTGTTTTTCATCGTTGTTTTTGGAAATTTGGTGCTTCAATTGAGGGATTTAAATATTGTAGGCCCATTATACAAATTGATGGCACATACCTATATGGTAAATTTTGTGGAAAGATGTTTATTGCCATGAGTGTTAATGCTGCTATCACATATTTTCCCTAGCTTTAGCAATTTTTGAACAAGAAAATAAGGATAATTGGGTATGGTTTCTTAGGGCCCTCCACCATCAAGTAACAAACAGAGATAATATTTGTTTGATTAGTGATCGCCATGTAGGTATCCTAGCTACCATTCAAGACCCAAATAATGGTTGGGCTGGGCCCCATGCACATCACAGATTTTGTTTGCGTCATGTTGCTAATAACTTCAATGATAAATTCCATGACATGGAGTTGAGAAAATTAGTTAAGAAAATTGGTTCACAACATCAACTCTGCAAATTTATTGAGGTTATGGCATCATTTGAAAGCAAACGAGATGGTTGCACCGAATGGTTTACTCGATTGGACCTAAAGCAGTGGACTATGGTTCATGATGGTGGTGTGCAATATGGTTAGATGACGTCCAATATTGCTAGTTACTTGTTAATAATATGTTGTGTTTAATATATTAAATAATTTCTATAATTGTTGAAATGAAATATCTCTAACTTGTTTTTTTTTTGTTTGTGTAGAAAGCTTTAATGGTGTTTTGAGAGGTGCACGAATATATCCTATTAATGCATTGGCACAGTTGACATTTTATAGAACCATTGCATGGTTCGAGAAACGGCAAAATAAAATTGAGAAAACACTTCATAGGGGGGATATTTATACAGAATATAAAGTTTCAAAAGATGTCAACTTGGGCAGCTAAGGCCAGAAATCATACCGTGACTTTGATAAATAGTCAACACGAAACATTTGAGGTTGTTATGGGTCTGCAAAATGCTCAATTGAATAAGAGCAATAACAAACAAGTTGTTAATATACTACAATGGGTTTGTAGTTGTGGGAAATGACAATATTATAGAATTTCATGCTCTCATGTACAAGTTGTGTAGCGATATGCTGATCTTGATTGTGACGAATATATAGAAAAGTGGTATCGCATTGATAATTACATCAAGTGTTATGAGCCACATTTTCATCCAATTCCACATGAATCTTATTGGCCTCCTCGTAGCCTTGCATCCAAAGTGCATCCAAATTAGGACAACCAAAGACATCACGAATCACTAATGAGATAGATGTATGGAAGGTGCCTTCGAGGACTTATTGTGGTCATTGTGGACACGAGAGCCATAATCGACGTAGTTGTCCGAGTCGTTGTAGAAATATAAATTGAACTCTTGTATTGTATTTTGTCGTTGTTTAATAAGAACTTAATTTGTGCGACAATGTTATGGAATTTTCTTTTATATGTCACCTGCATTAAATTTTTTTTTTCATTATTTTTGCTTCGTTTTAACATGCATACCGCAGTTTTAGATGGATCCGAGGCCTATAAATTCATCGGTGTTGACGCTTCAGAGATGTCATCGGCCTCCTTTTATTTCAGAGGGACAGGTACCTTAGTTATTACTCTAAGTAGTTATATTATTTATTTTTTAACTACTAACATTGCCTTTGTTATGTTGCAGGACTTACCTGAGTTGCACTATCATCGCAGACAAGTAGTGATTAAGCGTATGTTTTTCCTGAATGATCGTATTATCCCCCATCTACAAAGAGTGGGATTCTATGGGCTTGCACACATCGAGTTATAGAGTTGTATTGGCACTTAATCACCGCATTGGTTGAACAATGGAGACAAGAGACTCATACATTTTACTTGGCGGTGGGTGAGGCGACCATCACTCTCCAAGATGTTGAGTTGCTATTGGGCCTTCCTGTTTATGGGCTTCCTATTGCCAGGTCAATGGATTTGGATTATGATGAAATTTGTTCTAAGTTGCTAGGATTTGTTCCTGAGGGAACCAATAGACGGGGTGGTCGTTTGAAGCTATCGGTACTTGCTCAAAGAGTGACATTACCTCCATATGCCACAGCTATTCAAGTTGATCGATATGTGAGGGCGTATATTATGCAATTTATTGAAGGTTGTTTATTTTCAGATCAATCAAATAATTTAGTACACTTAGGATATCTGCCATTACTTATTGATTTTGACCAAGCTGGGGAATATTCATGGGCAATGCTTCATTGGCTTGGTTGTATCATCAGATGTGTCGAGCAATAGATTATGAGAAAAAAGGAACATCTAGTGCGCTGATTTTATTACAATTATGGGCATGGGACCGATTTCCTTTTCTATCTCCACAAAGATGGGACAATATTAATGATCCTCATGCACATCTACAATTGCTGCCACCATTAGATATAGGTAATGTGGAATGATAGTTAACCTTTATGACCTTGACATTAACAGCGTTAACACTTAAAACTTTTTTATGTGTTTCTATTTGTATTGTAGATGGAGAAATGCATTAGTGACCACGCATGTCCCAATGCATGTGTTGGTCAAGTACAGAGAGTTGTTGGATATGCAGTCATTTCAGCAGGTATCTTTCATTATCTTTGAATTGCTTATTGTATACCATATGTTGGGATTTCACCTCAAACCCATAATAACAAATATGTCATTGTTTTATAGGCATGTGGATGCCATACACAGATGACATAGTCAATGATTTTTCGAAGTACTGCCAACGGGGTAGAGACATTTGGCACACTGTCTCACCACTCATCTGTTTTGCGATTGTTAAGCATCATAGGCCTAATTGGGTATCGCAAAAATTTGGAATGTATCAGCCTATTCCCAAACCATGCAGTGCAGATGTTGTCACAATGCAGATATGAGAGGTCAACCTGACTGTGATTGGCTTGTAGTGCATCAGAGGTTTATTGAGTAGTGAGCAGAATAAGCAAATCATTTGGTTGAGAGGATAGTACATGCTTCTCATGTACCATATACAGGTAATTATTTTGATCCATATATGGTTTGGTATCGAACAATAACACTGAGATTTATGATAAACTGGGCAAGATTTCATTACTTGGTGTGTATATCTCTTTCATTTCACATTATAAATTTTGTGATTAAATATTTATCATTACCAATAATTTACATTTTTTCTCTTGTTTGTTGATGTTTAGGCTAGCCAGATATCTCATATGTACATGTTCAGTCAACACCGCAACGATGCATCTATGAAGAAGATTGAGAAGGTCGCATTATCTTTATTGCAAACAGTTCAAGTAGAATACATGGTACAGAGAGAAGGTAGAGAGCATACGCCATCCCCATATAATCGTATTTCTAATGACTCACAGTACTCCATTTGAGCCATACTCTAGTGTTCAAGCTTCAATGCACAAGATGTCGGATTCTTATTCAATGCAAGTATTTTCCCATCCGGTGATACCTTCCATTATGAAGCTAATGAACAAGTGCGTGAAGATGAAGATCAACCTCATCCCCAACCTCTTGATGAACAAGCATTGTAACAATATACAAGACGACATCTAAGAAAAAACAAAAGACACCATTGGCCACCT
This sequence comes from Tinospora cordifolia, assembly GCA_030144865.1. NCBI lineage: Eukaryota > Viridiplantae > Streptophyta > Magnoliopsida > Ranunculales > Menispermaceae > Tinospora > Tinospora cordifolia. Next base: position 8,469 of record JAJIYU010014855.1, read on the forward strand.
TGTGGGACAAAATGATGATATTTTTTGGTGTTTTGGAGTTGTTTATTGTAATATTATGCAGTGATTAAATGAATGACAACAAGACGTGTACATTTTAACTATATTAATGACAGTTTTGGACTTTACTTTTTCATTTCTTAGCAATAGTGTTCAATTTTGGATTGGATACCATATGGCCATGAATACTTTTACAATGATTTCTATTTTATAGAAATTGATATTTTCTTTTTATGCATTTGTGGTTTGCTAGTTTGATTGCTAAAGTTTATGTCATTTCTGTAGCAATTCATATTTTGGAATATGTTCATACGGGCAGGTTGGTCAACTAAGCCAAAGAAGGCTTATTAGGCATGGTATTCACTCATTTGTTCTTCATCTTCTTCGTAAGTTTTTGAACTTAAAGCTTACAATTTGGCATATTATAATAATAAGGGTTCGATGGTTGCATTGTTGATAGAAATTTGTTATTAAATGATCAAACCTGATCACCCAGCCATATATATATATATATATATATTTGTGTTTCAGTGGATCTGGTTGGGTGGGTTTAGGGTTGGAATGAAGTTTGGGTGAAACCTGATATGAGTGAATCAATGCAAATCCATATAGACATGTTCCCTTAATGATTTTCTATTTTTATATCTTTCCGTCACTTGATATGAAGGCACTTCATGAAGTAAGTTATTTCATTATGCATATGGATGGATACTATGCATATGCATGGAATGATTATGATTTGTGCAGCATTTATGCGGGAATGTCACACTTTTTTTGGCCTAATTTTAATGCCTTTTACAATTCTTGCAGTTAACAAAATTTTAGATAAAAATAAAAAGATGAGTGCATTTACATTTCTACTTGTCCTATGATATTTCTCCTTACTAGACTACATGCATGCCTCCAACAACATATCGATAAATGCTAAGATACTTATCTTGGGAATGAATTCATCTTATGTGTTTTCACTCAATTCATTCCATTTTTTTACAAATCATTAAATGTACCTGCTATTTGTAGTCTTCACTCTTCATTGTCAAAGTTGTGAATAATATAAAGAAGATACAAAGAATGCTAGGGCTTCTTTAGTTCTGAGAATATAAAGAGATATGACGCATCCAAATTTTGATTTGGGGTCAAAAAATTATTTCTTCCCTTATGGGTGTTCGTGAAAGACAATTAAAACCTACTAGAAGTGGTCCTATGAGAAAACCCCTCCTGGATTGCCCGCAGTGAGCAGAAACATGTTTGAGGTTTAAGAGTTCTGATCAAAGAGTTGAAAAAGAAATGATGCATCCAAATTTAGATCTGTGGGTCAAAAAATTATTTTGTTACTTCCGGGTGTTTGCAGAAGGGAATTAAAACCTATTAAAAGTGTTCTTATGAGAACCCTGCCCCCCGAATTGCCTACAGTGAGCAGAAACAAGTTTGAGGCTCAAGAGTTAGTTCCGAAGAGTTGAAAAAGAAGTGACGCATCCAAATTTTGATCTGGGTACAAAAATTATTTTGTTGCTTCCTAGGGTTTGTGGGAGGCAATTAAAACCTACTAGAAGTAGTTTCGCGAGAATACCCCTCCCAGATTGCCCGTAATGAGCAGAAACATGTTTGATGTTTAAGAGTTATGATTGAAGAGTTAAAAAAGAAGTGACACATCCAAATCTTGATTTGGGGGTCAAAAAATTATTTCATTGCTTTCAGGGTTCGTGGGAGGAAATTAAAACCTACTAGAAGTAGTCCTACGAGAAAACCCCTCCCACATTGCCCCCATTGAGCAGAAACAGGTTTGAAGTTTAAGAGTTATGACTGAAGAGTTAAAGAAGAAGTGACACATCCAAATTTTGATCCGGGTGTTAGAAAATTATTTCGTCACTTCCAAGTGTTTGTGGGAGGCTACTAAAACCTGTTGGAAGTGGTCCCGCAATGGAAACCCCTCCCTGATTGCTCGTAGTGAGCAGAAACAAGTTTAAGGTTCAAGAGTTAGTTCTGAAGACTTAAAAAAGAAGTGACACATCCAAATTTTGATTTGGGGGTCAAAAAATTATTCCATCTCTTCTGGGTATTTGTGGGAGGCAATTAAAACCTGTTGAAAGTGGTCTCATAAGAAAACTCCTCCTAGATTGCCCACAGTGAGCAGAAACAAGTTTAAGGTTCAAGAGTTAGTTTCGAAGAGTTGAAAAAGAAGTGACGCGTCCAAATTTTGATCTGAAGGTCGAAAAATTATTTCATCTCTTCTGAAGGTTCGTGGGAGGCAATTAAAACCTGCTAGAAGTGTTCCCACAAGAAAAACCCTCTGGATTGCTCGTAGTGAGTAGAAATAGGTTTGAGGTTAAAGAGTTATGACTGAAGAGTTAAAAAAGAACTGGCACATCCAAATTTTGATCCAGGGCTCAAAAAATTATTTCATCGCTTCTAGGTGTTCATGGGAGGTAATTACAACCTGCTGGAAGTGGTCCCGTGAGAAAACCCTTCACGGATTGCCCGCAGTGAGCAGAAATAATTTTGAGGTTCAAGAGTTATGACCAAAGAGTTGAAAAATAAGTAACGCATCCAAATTTGATCTAGGTGTCAAAAATTTATTTCATTAGTTTCAGATGTTCGTGGGAGGCAATTAAAATCTGCTAGATGTGGTCCCACAAGAAAACCCTCCCGGATTGGCCGCAAACTTGGTAAAAATGGCATTTACCAAGTTTGCAATGCCATTCTAAAGAAAATGGCTCTCTATTTAAAAAGAAAGCAAAGACAAGAAGAAAAAGCAGAGGGACAAGGGTTCTGCGTACTGCCTAGTAAGTAGGCTTTGAGTAAGTAGAATGCGCATATCATTGTTGTTTACTGTGGCATCTTCTATTATTGTGTCTTGCAGTGTCAAGTGTGCCAGCTAGGAAAGTGATAAGCACATGGGTCGTACAAGCAAAGTCAAGAATTTTGAGAAGGATGTCATTTTATCCACTATCTTTTGATGAAGAGTCATTATCTGTCCACGTGACAGTGCCCACTGACTTGGCTAAATCTCACAGATGAGAAGGATGTTCAGCCAAGTATGCATTAAATAATTCATGCAGCTTGTCATAAAGGTGATTCTCTAGTTCACCAAGGCCTGCTTTGCCATAAAGTAAGGCTGACGAATATGGATAATGCATGTAAGTGGTCCAACTATTGAGACCAGAGTCCTCATTCCAGTGCATCAAATCTAACTAGAATTGCTAAAAAAATTGTGAAAGTTTGGCCAATAAGAGGCTTCAAAAGCCAGAAAGAACTCGAGATGGCGTCCATTAAGGGTCTAAGAGGGTGAACAATATGCATATGGATTAAAATGGAGGAAATCTGGATATGACTGAAGTATTTTATAGTTATATACTTGGTCTGCACCAACTACTGGGTTGTGACCTATGCTTGTACTTCCTGATCTAGAAGCAAGAGGAGCAAAGAAGATGATGGTGACATAGCGTTGTGGCCATTCTTGTAATATTTGTAACCAAGTTGCATGATCTATAAAATGCATGAGGAATTTGTAGAACCTAGTTTGGTTAAGACCAAAAGTAGGATATCAAAGGCTCATTTGGAAAAATATGCACATAATAATTTTTTATCAAGGCTAAAACCAATCCACCATGATCTAATGACATGCATAAGATAACAATAGGCCTCTTTGGGGAAGTCATAGAAATTAGGTAGGCAGAAAGGGAAAAGGTATGGTTTGGTTGGATGAGGAATATGACCAAAAATCATTCCATGGTTTCTTATTATGGCCTGAAGATGACCATCAATAGTAGGTTGATCAGGAATCTTCCAAAAGATGATTTCTCGGAGCTTTGTAGGAAGAGATGAAATAAAATATAATAGATTGGGGGGTGGTGGATCTGAGCCATTAGAATGATCTGGATTAGATGAGGAAGAGCCAATAACTCCAATGAAATGTGTTGACCTGTGTCTAGACAGGAAGTCTTTAAGGACGTTAGTTTTTCCGGGAATGTGTTTAAAAGAGAAGTTAATTTGGGAAAACCAATTTTCCCACCGGAGAAGTTGTGGATTGGGTAACTTTTTTTTGTTTGAAGTGCAACATTCTGGGAAAACTTAACATGTTCGTTTCAATAAGGAAATGATGTCCAACTAAATGGAACTGAATTTTTCTATACCCTTTTCGACCGCTAGAATTTCTTTAAAAGTGGAGTGGTAATTAGGGGTGGCAATTTGTGACACGACATGATAACCCGACCTGAACACGACACGAAGTTAACGGGTACGGGTTTGATATAAACGGATTTGGGTCTAAATGGGTTGAACACGATTAAACACGACTAAATATGGGTCATAAACAGGTTAATCTGATAAACCTGAAATGACATGTTTAACATGATTAAAAATAAGTTAATAAATAGGTTATACATAAGTTAATATTACATAATACATTAAGAATAAATTTAATTTTTAAAAATATTTTTAATTTAATTTTAATAAATTATTTTTATATTTTTGTATTTAGTTAATATTTTTTAAAAATAATTTTAAAAATTAGGCATATATTATTTGA
>JAJIYU010014856.1:0-13007 GCA_030144865.1 Tinospora cordifolia
AAAGTACCATCCCAGTCACAAACCAATGAGGAAATATATAGCCCCAGGACAGTTTACATGTACTGAAGTGCGACTAGAAAAACAGTTCTACCAAAAACCTGAGTGACCATCGAGCGGGAACTCCTAAACACTCTTACGATTTCGCTCAGCCCATGCACAGCAAAAAAACAGCAAAGAAAACATAAGTCCAACAATTTTTCCAGAAACTCATGGAATTAGGAAAAGAGAACAAAACATTGCATTTCCAGATGGCAAACATGGGAAGATGGCCTGGACCACTTTGCCCAGATCCCCTTGATAAAACCTTACTTGTGGAACAAGTGAGTAGTGGACTCCACATTCTCCCCACAAAGACAGCAACATGAAGGAGATAAAAGCCCAATTAAGAGATCTTTTATGAAGATTAACAACAAAATCAATTTTATACAACAAAACCCAACCATCGAACGGTCTTCTTGACTTTGAGAGGGACATGAGCATTCCAAATGAAGAGAGGGTGAAGGCAACATTATCAGAGTTCAGAGGCAGAATACAACACATGAAAGAAAGAATTTGGTGCAAATACTCCCATCAACTCCCTTGACCAAAGAAACCAATCCTAGTAGATGGAGAACTGAGCAATAGCAAGATGACCCAAAAGTACACAGACATCCTCAAGAGCATAATTAAGAACATTTCTTGTGAAATGGAGGTTCCAATTCTGAGATTACCCATTGACATGAGTACAATACCAAATGCAGCAACTGGAAGACTATGTAGTGATTATAGGGGGAATAAACTGGGGAAGAGCTGGCATAACAAAGAGCCTTTTTCATTCAGGAGTCTTCAGATCTGTTCCTTTGCAACAAATCAGCAAGACCAAGACCCCCATGTTCTAGAGCCATTTTGACCTTCAACCTAACCAAAATTTAAGGTTTTGTTGGATCCTCATTCTTCCACAAGAAGGATCTCATCTTCTTTTCATTCCAAGCAGCCACTTGTTGAGGCATCTGGAATATGAAGATGAAATATGTCAGGATGGCATTGAGGCATGATACCAGCCATGATAAGCAGCACTTGTAATCTCAGCAGCTAGGATAAAAATATCAGCCAATTGGAATTTTGTGGAGACTAACATTGAGACCAGACACAAAGCAGAAGCTCTCAAATACCTTCATTAGAACGTCCTAACTGTCACCATCCTTGTTGTAGAAACAATCATCAACAAATTGCATGCGTGAAACTTTGATGCGATCCTTCTCAACAGCAAAGCTTCTAAGAATGCATGTCTACTTTGCTTTACTGATTAGACTGTCAAGGACGTCAGTCCTAAGAGAAAATGGAATGAACAAAGGGGGCAACCCTGCCTCGAGCCATGAAACACATTAATTTTATCCCTGGATCTTCCATTAACAAAAACGGAGTAGGAGACTAAAGATAAGCAACCACAGATCAATTTCCTCATTTCAGTTATAATCCTTTCCTCTCCGTGGCATACTCCAAGAAACTCCAACTAATTGAACAATAAGCTTTTGCGAAGTCCACCTTGAGAAAGAACCCTGTTTCCCAAAGGTACGAAAATCCTCGGCTGCCTCATTCAATATAGCGATATTAGTGATGTTTCCCACCTAGACAAATGCCTATTATGTTTCTGCCAATGTGGAAGAAATAACATGCTTGAGTCTGCTGACCAACTCTTGACGATTATCATGCACAAACTTGTTGTCAGACTTATTAGCCAAAAAATTGCAACTGCAACAACATTCACCTACTTTGGAATGACATTGATAAATATCTCATTAGTGCGATTGTTGATGATCACATCAAAAAACAATTTCTTCCATTGCCTTGAGCAAATTGTTGCCACGGATGTCTCAATACTCTGGTATAACAGCTGCATGAATTCATTGGGATCGGAAACCTAATCTCCACCACAACTGAAAACATTTTTGACCTCATCTAAAGTGAAGAGGGACTCTGACCACTGGGCTTGAACAGGAAGAATTGACTGCCAATCCAATCCTTCAAGACCCTAAGCACCAAAAAGCTCATTGGAGTAAACATTAGAAAAACGATCAATAACCGATTGGGAGATCAACCTTGGCCCTTCAAAAATTTTCCTAGAACTTTCTACAGTAGTTGTAATTCGCTGCCCAAATAGCTCATCTGGCAGATTCTTATATTGATATAATATTTAGTTTCTTCTCAAAAAAAAATTAAAAAATAAAAAATTCCCTAGAGTCTGTTCAGTTTGGTCATTGTAATATTTACTTTCCAAATGCTAATTATCCATGTACAAAACTTAAAGAGTTGATTTCCCCTTCTTTAGTCGGTCTCAGCCTTGGCTTTTGGCGAGCAACTTCTATCAACCCAAAAAACAATATCTTCAATTTGTTGTAGCAAATTCAATCTGTTGTGGCACAGCATAGTGCCGAAATCCCAACTCCAATTTTTCACATTAGCTTTTAACAACTTCAGCTTCTGAATATACCTAAACCCTACCCATCCCAGGGACGCTGGCACAGACCAACCACTGTCTCAGAAAGTCTTCCAAGGAGGGGTAGGACATCTGAACATGCTCAAACCTGAAAGAGGCATGCCCCCAATCCCCAATGACAGTACTCAGAGAGATCAACCAACTATCAGAGGTGACGCATGCTTTGACACATGGAGTAAAACAAGAAAGACAGATTCCCAACCAGCAGAGAATGAAAAATGATCCAACACAAACAGACTTCTGTTGTTTGTCCATGTGTAAGACAAAGAATGCAATCAGGGTAACAAAGTTGTAGCTCATTGATGACACCATCAAACTCCTTCAAGCTAGAAGAGATTGAGCTGCAACTAGAATGCTTTGTTATAGACCTTGTGACATTAAAGTTGCCACCAATACACCATTTATCTTCAAGCAAGCAAGATACCAGCTAATTCATCATGGAGTGCTTCTCACTCTTACCTGACGCAGGGCCTCAGACAGGTCACCATTGGAAGCAGTTGCAATCTTGATAAATAAGGAGGATCTCACTCTTATCTAATGCAGAGCCCTTAGAGGTGAACCACCATTCATCATTGGGAGCAGTTGCAATCTTGATAAATAAGGAGGAGCCATGGAGACTATCAACAACTTTGACAGTCAGAGAATCCCATACAGGCAGAGTTTCTCCAGTTGCTCCACTAGAGGAAGAAGAGCCCAATCCAAGAACTTAATGAGACAAAGGATTAATATGATGCTTCTTGATCCCTCGAATAGCCACCAAATCTGGTTTTAAAGAGCATAGAGTCTTCCTTTTTAGAGAGGTCTTTTTTTTCCTGGAATCCAGAAACCCCAAATATTCTAAGTTACAATCCTCATTGGAAACTTACAAAACCTGCAAGGCACCACTTAGCTTCAAGTGTCAGCTATCAAATTGGTAGTTCAATCTACCAATTGGAAATTCATGGTCCGCAGAAATCATGCAACCTCAACACTGCCATTTAGTATGATTGCCAAGCCATCCATCATATCTACTTACTCCGCAGCCGCCTCCATCAACGTATTGACCTCTAACCCTCTAATTGCGTACTCTTCAACAATGCTACAAGAATCAGCATTATTTAGGATTGGTTCTTCAGAGAGATTAAGAGTGAGAAATGTAGTTAGGCAATGGTGGTGGGTTTGAAGAAGCAAGAGCACGGTAGGTGTTAATTGCACGTACCTAGTGTGCCTAAGAGAGGCTGCACTCATTGTCTCAACATCATCACCGTCAGCCCAAAATGAAATTTTTCCATCACTACAGACTATACCAGCATCAAAGTCACTCGTCATTGGCACTACATCTTCACCATGTAAGAAGTCAATTAGGTCTCGGTCATCATATATATGCACCATTGTTCTGCTCCAAGTCCACCATAAAAGCTCACACCTACAAGGCCCCTAACTCTATTGCACCAAATAAAGGCCCTCAGGCCACCCTTCTTTCTTCTTTGATAAACTTTAAGAACAAAGCTGATTTCTACTAGGCCCAAAGCCTTTGACGGATCTTCCTCGTTTAAGACACTACGGCCCAGAGACTGATTTTTTAGTGAAACATGAGTCTTAGCCCACTTTCTTTAGGTCCGACCACCCTAAGTCAACTAAGGCTTATGAGTGTCAATCCAAGCCGGAGAATTGGCATCTCTCTTCCTTGACATGTCCACCTCCTCCTAAGACTGCATGAATTTGCACTTTGCAACATGTGTACATTCTCTATCCCACCTCTTACCTATTGACACTCCATCATGTTGACTAATATTGCACCACCTAAGGCCACCACACCATGGGGAATTTGAGTTACAGATTTTGGTACTTTGTCAACCATCAAAATCCATTGCTTCAAAATGTCAAATAATTGAAGCTCAATGAAGCAATCATCCTCATAGATCTCAAAGGATGTTGAAAGAAAACCCGATTGTAATCCTCTAACCTTCATGATCACCATCTCCATAAAGCAATTGCTTATTGTGGCATTTGCGATATCCAATAACCTTCCACACTGTTCCACAATCTTGGTGAAAGTTTCCATGTACCATTTTTCGTGGATGTATGCCATCAATTCCTATCCAACTTTACATGTGAATTATTATCATATCTTTCATAGCATAACATTGCTCCGTTCATCAATTATGATATATGAGCAGAACACAACAATTTTTCCTTCCAAGACAAAAACATCCACAGAATCACCACAATACATCAAAGTTCTTCCAACATTTTTGCCAAACACCGCGCTCAGCTCCATTTTGATGTTATCTGAAAAAGATGCATCAAATTTTCTCCTCATCAAACATCTTGGTCAAATTACCACCTCTTCCAACAACTACCTCAACCTTAGAACCAGTTGACCTCTACTCCAACGTCCCCCTTCCCTAGTTAAAGAAGACTTGGAAAAGGAGAGGCCTCACTCACTCATTTGAGACTAGCCTTTTGAGACCCACCACCTTTACATTTAACCTACTCCAAAGTATTGGAAACCACCTAATCCTTTTGAACCCCCAACCTTAGGCTGCACACCACCAAACTTCTCGAAAGCAGAGCTTTCATCCTTCAATATAACCTCTAATCTCTATGTTATCTAGAGAAAATTGCATTGGCAATCCAATAAAAGATCCAAGAAGGAGGATATTATCATGACCTCATCTAAGTCATTTATGACTTCCAAGTCACATAGCATCCAAGGCTAATTTCAGCCCCTCCTTAAGCCACTACATGGCAACAAGCATCTTCAAGCATAACCTCCATCTTGGAGATACAATGGTAGAACCATTTGTGATGAGTTCCAAAGGATTGAATTGCCCAACGTCTCTCTAGACTTGATACCGTAGAAGAAGAAGACGAGTTGTTCCTTTCAAGAACCCTTTATTTCTTGGTTCTTAAGGCAATTCTCCTCTTTGGTGATGGAAAGCACTCCTTTGACCTTTGTTGAAATGATAGCTTGTATGGTATATGCTTCAAACAAGTTGTTGACAACCAGTTTTATGTTCTGTGGTTCAAACAAACCTAATGTCAAGCATACATCTTAAATATCTGAGTTTATTCATAGAAGTTGATTATCTCACACCCTTACTCCAATGGTTGGTTAACATCCAATTGTTATGAGTATATATTCATAGAATTTCATCCTTATTCATTTTTGAAAACTCACATTACACATTCTCCATAGTATATATAACATGTATATATAACATCCTTATTCATAGTATATATAACATGTATATATCACATTCTCCAAATATCCAGTCGATCTTTTACAACAATCTCCAAGCCATAATTATTAAGCCAAGTTTAGGGCTTCAAGGCACAAAATTTTGTGAAAATGACAAGTACTTCAACAATTCCTCTACTTGTCCAAACCTGCACATTTGATGCTTATGATAAGATTTTCATGATGATTGATTTGTGCATAATTTTCAATCTATTGATAAGCATGTGATATTGGATACAAAAAAGAATCTCTTTAATAATTTTACTTTACTTCATTTTCATGCAAATTCCACTTTTTGGTTGATTATTGATGTCTTGTGAGTATCAATGCCTAGTGTGACTTGCTCATCATTGGATCCATTTGTGGGAATGGAGACATGATTAAAGGTTGAGGAGTTCTACGTTTTAGCTTACTAGCTAGGACAACTCAATATTTCCTTTTTTTGGAACCTAGGGTCGTCACACAGAATCCCTCATATGAATCAAATTTTAAATAAATGGATAAATACAGTATCACATTTTCTATCAAAGAGAGTGAAATTCCAGAGTCCACTATTGTTAGCCAAAATAAGGACATTAAAGTATAAAGAACACCTCAAACAATAGAGCTATGTGTTTGACAATTCTCTGAAGCAAATGATTGTTACTTTATAAGATACTACAGGATAAACTGGTATCTTCAAAACCAAAAATTACCTTGTAATAGCTCCATTCAGTTTGATCTCCAACTTTGTACGAAAGAGGATTGTCACTACAAAATGCAAGCTTTGCTGTGGACAGATATAAAATTCCCATAACAGGACCGGCAGATGTTGAAAGATAACAAGCATATGACCTTTGAAGTTTTTCCTCGGGAACAGTATCAAAAGTATGTTGAAAGATCTTTTCATAACCACCTTCTGCGATAACTTTTGTTCCTTGAGCAATCCTACCCATTGCAGCATCAGCAAAACTTGGTCCTGTTTTCACTATTGGAGAAGCAATAAACAACTTTAGCCAAAAATGAGTGTCATTGAAATTTCTGAACTAAAGAAATATATTCTAAAGCAATATAGTAAAGAATACAGAAGAATTCTTTAGAACAATATAAAAACATATTGAAAATATATAGATTTAAAAAAAAAAAAAAAACTGCCGAGGTTTTACTATTTGCCATGAAGAACCTTCTTAGTCCAGCCAGATATTTGTACTTGTGTAGTGCCCAAAAAATGACCAGAAGCCTAACAGTCTATCTCTCATTTCCATCAACCGCCATTAATGGAAAGAAACAAAAATGAAGGGCAACAAGCAATTCAAAAAGTAACTTGAAGTCTGATAGGCCTCCATTACAGTATGTACACAGAAAGAAGGATGGAGTGGAATAATACAACCAGAATCAGTTCTGCTATGTAATGGTAGTATTGTGAATGAAAGAGAGATATAGAGAATGAAACAATGTCATAACATGAGGGAAAGTTTTGTAAATGCTCTTTGTATAGCATGAATATCATATGAGTAACTCAGTAGGGGCATTCTGAAGGGTAACTTTGGGAGGAAACAGAGTAACTTGTAACATGGTTTTCAGTTATGCCATTTTATCAATTACATTTTACAACAATTTCTTGTTCACAATTGATACTGAACAAAATGGTATTAAAGTCTTTTTTATCACAGTGGGTCAAAAGAAAAATAGGGATGAGTTGAATCTCTAGAAACAGATGTAGAAGAATCACGTAGCAAGTTGCAGAAATTACCAAACATGGAACAATCAAAGTTAGATCTAACCAATAACCTGGCAGCAATTTTACTATCTTTAGACGAAACACAAAAACTCTCATTACTATAGTAACGAAATGAGCTGCACCAGCACCAAAAGAGGAGCAGATCGACCAGAATTCACCAATTCTTGAACATGTCAGTGAAGTGCGAAGCAAGAAAGGTTTTCAAGAAGAAAGCGAAGGGTTTACAAAGAGTGGCGTGTGCGATGACAATTGGAGATGCATATGTTCACAGGAGAAAATCCTAATGCGTGGATCTATCATGTTGAGCATTATTTTGCACTCCAGCATTTTATGGAGGGGAAAATGCATGCCCCAGGGGTCAGTCTTGGGGATGCAAGGCCTTGGTTTCAGTACACAACAATTGGACATTCATTTGAGGGTTAGGAAGATCTTACGGAAAGATTGATAATGCGATTTCAACCAATTCAATGGGTTTCTCTTTGTGAGCAATTCCGTGCAATAAGACAAGGGTCTGTAGCAATGTAGAGCAAAGTATTCTAGATTTTCATAGCCCCTCTCAGTTTTGGCAACAGTTTTAGAGAGCACCTTCATCAATAGCCTGCAATTAGTGATTAAAGTAAAGTTGAGATATGTCTTTTCCAACCTCAAGAGTTACCAGAGTTGACACTAGTTGCACGGTGGGTTGAGGATTGTAACAAGGTTTTTGAAGGCAGTCATGTCTTTCTCTTTTCCCAAGAATCCGTCCAATAATGGCAGATTGGGTTTCCAGTCCAGATCATTTTCACTTGATGAGAAACCCCTGATCCAGCAATAAGATCCTCTCACCAAAAAGTTGACGGACTCGGAGTTAAAGCTCAACGTGAATGAATATGAGAAAGAATACTGCAACTCTAGGGAAGAAATCCCTTCTGATAAGCCAGAATCTTTTGTGGTGGAGAACCCAGCTGAATTGTCTCTCAACTATGTGGTTGGGTTGACAACACCAGTAATGATGAAACAGAGCAGTTTTACTGGGGAATATAAGTTAATTTTTCTTGTTGATTGTGAAGCTACCCACAATTTTCTGTCAAAAAAACTGATGCAGCCTCTCTAACTTCCATTTTTAAAATCTATCAAATATGGAGTCATCATGGGCACCAGTTTTGCAGTTCAAGGGATGGGAATTGTTGAAGTAAAGGTTTGCAACTGCAGGAGTTGATGTTGGTTCAAGATCTCCTACACTCTTCATTCGGGTAGTACACATGTGGCACTCGGTACTATGGTTGCCAACTTTGGGCAAAATGGAAGGTAAATAGAAATTATTAATGAAGTTCAAAGTAGGTTATTCTTGGGAAATGATTGGACGCAATGGTGAGGGCTTTGCAGAGTTCTGGCAATGGCTTCAGGATTGAACTTTGCCAATTGGAAGCAACTGTTTCCAAAAAAGAGGAATCTCTAGCTGTGTCCTCTGCAGTTCAAGAAGTTTTAGATCCACATCAAACCGTTTTTTCAGCCCATTTTGAATTTGCCACCACAATGAGACATTGGTCACATCATTCCCTTGTTTTTCGGTACAGCTCCAATTAATGAACAACCACAATGGTACCCCTAAATTTCAGAAGAATGAAATCAAACGCCTTCCACAGGACATGCCAGAAAAAGGAATTATCAATTATCCAACCAAATTCTGGCCTATGTAGTTGACGAGTTACATGTGCAGTTTTTCTTTTTCTTTTTCTTTTTTTTTTTTCAAATTGGATCCAAAGTCTGGGTTTCACTAAATTCAGGTTAAGCAAGCAAATGTTCCGAGATAGAGTTTTGGATGCATGAAGGGCACTATAAGTTTTGATTGTGCCATTTGGCTTGGACTAATGCACTAAATACATTTGAGAGTTCAGCCATTAATGAATCAGATTTTCAGCTCCTTTTCAGCTAAGTTTGGTTTTTTTGTTTTTTTTTATGATATATTTGTCATAGCTCTTCTTTGGAGGAACATTGTAATCATTTGGACCAGGTTTCCTCTATTTTGGAAGGTCAACACCTACATGTTGATGACAAGACATGTCTGTTTGCTTGAGACCAGATTTAGTATTTCGGGCGTTTGATTTCAACTGAGGGTGTTTCAGCTAAGCCTCAAAAAATTTCAGCAACGCTTCATATGTCTATGCCAACCACCCTCAGCTTGGTCATTAGCCCATATTAAAGTCAACAGTGGCTGAATTTCACTTGAGGGCTTTTTGACCTTCAAAATCAAGTGAAATAACGAGCAAAAATGGGAGAAAGGGACTACACACAGAATTTTTACGTGGTTTGACTCTTCAAGCATGGTCCAGTCAAATACAACTTGAAGGTGCAATGGAACTTTACAAACACCATTATCAAAACTTAGAAATCCCCAGTGACCAACAAGCCACTTCAAATAAAAATATAAGAAAATTAGATGCATGACGTAACCTAAGAGATTCAATAAAAACATGAGCCTCACTCTCAATGCTCAATCAAGAAGATGAAGTTTGAAGCACAAAAACAATATCGAGGAGAGTTCCCATCTTATGGAATTCAAGAAAATTAGTAAATCTGGATTTTTGATCTAAAGAAAGATCAAAAGAAATGCTTTTGAAAGTTTTGCACATGACAGAACTTAAAAGCAGAGAACTAGGGTCTTTGGCAAATTTTCAAAAAGGAAATTTTATTTTTTTAACAAAAAAGTTAAGCATTCACGTGAAAGTACAAAGAACAGAGAACTAGGGTCTTTGATCTCCCAAAAACCTTGTAGTGAATTTGAAAAAACTTTGATGTTTCCCAAAAATGTGGGATGTTTCCCAAAAAAGTTAAGAACTGATCAAAATAGTGTGCATGAAAGAGAATCAGATGAGAAGAGTCCCTTTCAAAAATCTAGAAATATGAATTTCTCTCTGACACAGCAAGAAGTTGCTACTTAAACAAGGAGCTCACTAGCGACAAAGAAACAAGGACATGTCTAACTTTTATGGACCAGACCAGTTTGTAACTTCACAAAGGCGCATGTTGTTCACAGTGATTGATACCTCTCTCGTCTCTGGAACTGGTCATTGCCGCCGCCCGCAGCTCATTGGGCCAAAAACTGAAATTACCCATTCTACTACGCTTAAAGGGCAAGCTGATTCATGGGCAACACGCTGGTCTTAGTGGCAAAAACTAGACTTTGAGTAAACTAGGAATGGTGTGTATTAGTCATGCCTTGCATACTTAGACCTGATCTTTTCCTATAGAAAAATTACTCACACTTATTTGATACCAAGAGAAAAAAAAATAAAAAAACTTTTGATGATCTAAAAAAAAAACACTTGAGAATGGTAAATTCAAGAGAAGTTAGAAAGAATTTTAAAAGTGTCTTCGAAAACAAGTTGTTCATTTAAAAGAATTGACGATTTGAGAGTGGCAAGACTGAACAATCATAGAAAGGATTCTGTAGCACTAAGCATTACCAGAAAATTTACACCAAATAAAAAGTTGGCTTTCATGCTTGATTTTGAGAGAAGAATGCTTCAAACTTGAATTGATGAATTTGACTGTGATGAACTTAAGCTAAAATTCTCATATACAAATATTAACACATTATAGGAACGGTGTTTATAATCATCAAATACCATTATGAGGATCAATAGAACAACAGGGTCAATGATTTGTTGAAATCTTAAAGGCCAACGAAGGGCACTCTACAAAGTAAAGTAGAGGCAATGGAATGAAAACATTTTAAAAACTATTCTATGATAAATATTCTCCATTGTCGACCCGTTGACTTTCAACCATAGGTTTGTCTTTGGTACACATGAACCTTTGCATAGGAATGAGAATGGAATTCCTAAAAGTGATTGATAAGAATCTAAAGATAAGAACGTTATATTAATTTAGTCTTTCTTAAAGAAACAATAGGGTACATGAAGGTTGCTATGGGTCAGCATGAAAAGTTAATGGGATATAACACTAGAACTATGGATGATTGAATAGTTGTGGATTGACATGAAGATTGTGCTTGTAGAATAGTTGGATTGACATTGAAGGTATTACGTTGAACAAATGGAACAAATACATCTTCCCTAAAGTGGCAAATATATGTGGAGGCGTGATCAACATTTCTTCAATCGTGGTTCAAAGTAAATCCAAGGACATGGCTATCATAAAAATCAATGATTTAACATTAGGGTTCTTGTCAACTTTAATTCAGGCGTCTAATAGTGAAACTTGAATTGATGATCGATCTATGCCTATTTGATCTTCAACCATCAAGATCCCTTTGGAAAGTGATTTTCACAATGTTAAGGTTGAACCCCACCAATTCCTATCAAGCAAAACTTATTGAGCTGTGGTCATTCATTTGTACAAGATTGTTGGCAATGTTGGAGTTAAAGACAAGCTAGAAGAGATGGTACAGCCAAGTTCAATGGGATGTGGGTCTCCATGGACAAAGACATAGCAGCATACAAGGAGCGACAAAATATATGATGTCACATGCCTATTGGTGGGAATGCTAGGGAAATACCACATGACTCAAAAAGAACAAAACAAAATGTGATATTAGACATGGAAGCCCTTAGGACCCATTATTAGTTAGCAAGCTCCATGATCAATTTAGCATGCTTCAAAAAGTCACACACCCAGTTCAACCCCGTGAAGGAGGAGAAAAGGGGCCTGGAAAGACAACCTAAGTTGCAAGTTTATAAAATAAGGGGTCAACTACAAAAGTTGGACCTAACTAAATCTAGTATTGATCACTAGCAATTAGATGGCAAGACCTTTATAGGCTAAGCACAAGATGCCCTCCAAACATCAAGCATGGATCACGTCTCTGATACAAAGATGGGGGATGAGAATTACTAAAAAATATCTTTTCTCTAGAAGAGAGACTTTGAAGCTTAACAAGACAAGATACAGTTGGGCAAATGAAGTTAAGGAGTAGAACTTTATTAATACTTCCAACAAATGTCAACCTAATGTACATTCTTTGGTTCCTGTCAATGACAATGCTTATGTTGTACTCTTCTCTCAATTTTCCCCTATTTCTTCTTCAAATACCTCTATGCCTCCTCTCCATGAACATGTAGCAAGTATGGTTGTTCACACTAATGGTGGGATTCAATCGAAGTCAAACACCACTGACAATTAGGATGCATTGATTTTAGCATCAACAAAATCATCCCCAATATGTGGAGATCGCATAATTTACCAACTCTTTCAATGTTCAGCTTCTCAATAGGAACATTGGTAATATTGTCAATATTTGTGCATCATCAAGCTTCTATTGTTTATCAATGAAGATCATATGTAAGACATGAGGCTATATAATTCAGCTAATAAAAGAAGACCCTTCAAGAAAACCATTTGCGCATTAAACTAGATGTTGTTGCTTTATAGGAGATTAAGCTATTTGCAATTCCTTTTTCTATCATCAAGTAGCTTTGGGCATGTAGATTTGTGAAATAGGCTCTGTTGCTAACCACAGTGTAACACTCTGAGAAAAAAAAAAAAAAGAAAAAGAAAAAAAAGTTAGGAATGAATTTAGTTAAAAAATATAGTGAATATGATAATAATAATAATAATAATAATAATAATAATAATAATAATAATAA
>JAJIYU010014857.1:0-13023 GCA_030144865.1 Tinospora cordifolia
TATTGCTTACTTTGGTTTTAATGATTCCAATCATTCTGATATCGTCCCATCACATGAGGTTTGCAAAGATGGCTTAACAGCGGTTGGGCGAACTCGTCTTGGTGAGAGAGTGTCGTCAGGCCGCTGTGCCGGTCGGGCTGCCCTTGACTCTGGAAAGGGGTCCCGACATTTAGACAAGAAGTCGACGGGTTCAACATATTTTCATGTATCAATTAATGAATTATAAATGAAAATACATGATTTTATGAAAATTGTATGATTTAATGCGTGTATTAAATGGTAATTAGTGTTTTCAGCAATGGTATTAGTTAATGTGGGTATTACATGAAAATAAAATAAATAAATAATGATAATAATTATTTAATGGGAGCTTATTAGATGATGGAGAAAAATAAATAAATGAATGAAATGAAACATTAGATAAATTAATGCAATGATTTAATGCTTACATGTGTATATAAATGCACTTATTTGCATATATATATATATATATATGTGTGTGTGTGTGTGTGTGTGTGTGTGTGTGTGTAATAAGATGATGATGTGAGTGAGTTGGAAAAAAACTAATTAATTAGAAAAAGAGATGACTATCTTGATGAGTCATGGATAATAGAAAAATAAATAAATATAATAAATAGAGGATAAGTGGTATGAGGTGTAAAGAAAGAGAAAAGAAAGAAAAACAAAAACATAAAAAAAGAAGGAGAAAAAGAGAAGAAAAAGGAAAGAAAAGAAGAAAAAGGAAGTGTTTGTTTTCAAGGATTCGACACTTTGGATAACTTTGCTTTTATTTTTTTCAATTCAAAGGAAGTGTTTATTTTTTTCAATTCAAAGAAGAAAAAGGAAGTGTTTATTTTTTTCAAGTATTTGTTTTCAAGGATTCGACACTGTGAATTACAATTTTTATAGTATAGTTTTCAATAAAGTATTAGTTTATTATGCGACTCAAAACTAGGATATATTTTTTCTAAGAATGAAACTATATAATATATATATATATCATTGTGTTCAGATTGACGAGTAAAATATAGATATGTATATTATTTGTATCTTTGTAGACCCTAAAAATTTATATGGTAGTTGAAAGTCGACGCATAAGAGGTATACCAATTAATACTAAAATTTTAGTTGGCGGGTACTAAAATGTTCAAAATGAATTTTTGAACTTAATACATTGAAATTAAGATTTTTGGAGGTCAATTGATACATTAAATTCACATTTATGTGATTTGATGATTAATTAATAAATATAGAAAAAATGTATATAGGATAAAATAATATTAAATAATAGAAAAAATGTTCTATAATATTATATAACATTATGAAATACTTAAAGAGAAATATGTGTAACATAGAAAATAATTAAAATTTTTCTATTTACTATATTTAACCACCAAATTTATAAAAATGGCTAGTTATTATGTACTAAAAATAGGACACAAATAGACAATACAAGTTTTTGGTATTTTGGGTCAATATTAAGAGCTTATTGGCAAAAATTGACCTTATTGACCACATTGACCCTATTGATCATTGTAACACCCCAATTTTCGACCTGACCTCCGTTCACGTGTTACATCATGTGTGGATCGTCGCTCGATGAAAATCGAGATGCTACTAAAACTTTTCTTCTGTCGAAAATATCTTTTCTTCAAAATACAGTTTATAATTCTTTAATTCTTAAGTTCAAGTCCATAAAGATATCATGTACAATGTAGAAAATCATAGTAAGTTCTTCAAATAAATCTTATGTCAAGCAGCGGAAATATTTTTTAAACTATTTAGTTAAATCAATTTGTTACACAAGGAAAGCCATTAAAAAATAAAACAGTTGAAATTAAACTAATGAAAGCATGTTACAATAATCCAAAAAATGTATAAAACAAGACTCCTGAGTCACCTATCCACGACGACCTCCCATGAGGTGTTCAAACAAAGTGCGGGTCTTCTGAAGTAAGTCAGCATACTCTACGTCCAAGTGTACCTGAAAAATATAATGGGTGAGTTCGAAAGCCCAGTGGATAATTCCTACACATCACAGGTATTATACAGACCCAATCCAAAATATTACAAACATTTTCAAACATTAGGCGTTTCACACATTTATTTGGTTTTAGGTTGTAGTTAAGACCGGAA
This sequence comes from Tinospora cordifolia, assembly GCA_030144865.1. Classification (NCBI taxonomy): domain Eukaryota; kingdom Viridiplantae; phylum Streptophyta; class Magnoliopsida; order Ranunculales; family Menispermaceae; genus Tinospora; species Tinospora cordifolia. The sequence goes on from JAJIYU010014857.1 coordinate 2,137, forward strand.
GAGGGTTGAGATACCTCTCGGTATTCCCTGTGATCCAATCCAATCATAATCATAGAGACCTCAGGTAGTACCATCTAAAATCAATCATATCTCAATATCAAAGCCCAAGAGAGGGTACTTATCTAGACTCGTATTGTCTCTCAAAGACTTTGAGCTGTCGCAGGCAGCTCAAGGTGGGAATACCTACGATCCGCCTTGTATCTCGTCGATCTCAAACGATGACATATAGGAGATGTCACCTCGATCCGCTTCAGGCTCGTCAATCATACCGGTAAATGGATTCTTAGTAAACCATCGTCTTTATTTAGTTTTACAAACAATCCCATTCATACCAATCATCATGTACATCATGAAAAATAAATCAGAGAATGCAGGCTATTCTCATGAATAAATAATGAAATCTATATGATTTCCTATTAATGCATGCTATAAATAAACAAAGCACAATTTAAATCAATCATCACACTATCACTCAAGCAAGCCAACCAGTTCAATCAACTTATAACCAATTCTAATAATCATGAAACTATTCAACCAAATGTTTTGAATTTTAAATCCATATAGTACAAATGAGCAAGGAAGTCACGCCCACCTGATTCCAAGGATCTTCAGCGCTTCCTTGCTTTCCGTCGTGACACTTGATATGGTAAATGCTAAAATCTGAAATTCAACACGTAATAGAATTATCCTTAAGCTTAAATAATCCCTAAGATAGTTATGGAATTCAAATATTATTTTCAACTAATTTGGGGTCATTCTAAAATTCTAAAATTTGATATATTCCAATTAAAATAGTTTCTAAGTCTTCTAAATGTCCTTAATTCGAAATTGCAACTTTAATAATTTAATTACAAACTTCTATCCTATAATTAAAGTTCTAATAGCTTAATTGTTGTAATATGATAATTTATTAACATCATGATTGATTTAATTACGAACAAAATAAGACTTCTAAACGTTACATGTTTAATTTTCAATTTATTTAGATTATTAAATCTTGGACTTCTGATATTAAATAAATCTATAAATATGCTGGAATATTAAATCAACTTATCCTTATGTTTAATAATTTATGCATAATCTACTATGCATAATCTACTGTTAAATTTATTTCCAGCCAAAATTTCCATAATTGTTTTATTTAAAGAATAAAGTATTTTCATTGTTATTATTATTATTATCAGTATTCTAGTTACATTTTCCATCAATCAAAATAAATTTCTATACTATATAAGATTAAAATTTTTAAAGTATACCTCACGTCATCCTTGCGTCGTCTCCTTCGCACGATCGACGCCCTCGACGAATGTCCTCATCCCACGAAATCATATTCGATCCACGCGATCCCCATTTGATTTCATTCTTCACTGTCACGAACCTGAGCTACAACAACTAAATGAAGTTCCATTATTTTTTCCTCACGGACAGCAAACACCAACTCACAACCATACACATATACATACACTTGCTACTTCATCTTTCTCAAGCTAACGTTCCACAGCTCACATACTCATGGTCTCTCTCCACCACAACCGAACATCATAGCCCAACATCTCACCCTGTTATATTCTTCATCTCTCAAAATAGGGTACCAACGCAGCTTCAGTTCCTCTACTTCCCTCTTCGTTATACAACTCCCGGCCAGCAGCACATCTTCTCCATTATGGTCGGACTGCAACAACACTTACACACCCCACACAACACGGCAGTCATCATCTACCAGCCACCGTTCTGTTTCCATCTTTATGGTCAAATAACAGCAGCAACAGCACACACAACACCCCTAACAGCAGTATGGTCTTCTTCCTTACTCAGACAGAGATGCAGCTGCATCATACAAACCAGAGCATCGTTTTTCTGATTCTTCTTCTTCAACGAACAGCAGCAGTAGCCGCTATTCTTCATTCACTATTTTGTTTCTTCCTCGCAGCAGCAACTGCCACCGCCAAACAAAGCATTGCTCTGATTCTTCTTCATTGTTCATGATTCTACAACCGTCTCTCGGAGCAGTTGCAGCCATGGCTGTCTTCTTCACATCGAGGTCCAGTCACTCCGATAGCAGCAACAGCTTCTGTCTGACTTCATTCTCCTCTTCTTTCCGGACTCATAGCAGTAGCAGCACCCACTTATCTTTCTCGTGCATTCTGTTTCTTCCTCTGTTCGGCACACCAGCAGCAACAGCTCCCACAGTTCAGTCCGCCTTGATTCTTCTCCGTTCTGCTACAATTCCAGCAGCAAATAGCTTCTTCTTTCTCTCGTGTTGTTCACGATCCCAGCTGCTCAACCTCTAACTGCAACTGTCCATTCGTGCATCTCCTTCACGGCTTCGTCTGTTCAGCAACCAATAAGCAACAGCAGCAAATGATGCTTCCTTGTTCTGCTCTTCATCTTTCATTTTTGTCCGCCCAAAATGAAGTTGCAGACTGTTGTTCTCCATTTCCAGAAACAGGGCACGGCCCCTCTGTTTCTTCTTCTTACTTCGGTCTTCCTTCGTCCAGCCGCGCATGTTCTTCTCCTTCATCTTGCTTGGTTTCTTCTTCATTCGGCCAACACATGAGCAGCAGAGATGTGCCACCATTTGCAGCAGCAGCAGCAATCCATGCAGCTCTGCTCATCTTCTTCTTGAGCTCTCTCTTCTCGGCTAGCAGCCACCTGAGACAATTGCAGCAGCTCTCTCTCTAAGCTTCTTCATTCTTCCACCGACTACACGACGCCCGAATTTTCTAGCTCCTTCCTGTTCCGGCGTCTCCCATACGCCAAATATCGCTCTCGTCCTGATAAGTTGGTTAGCTCCTTTTATCATCCCATATCTATATTTTCCTCATTTCTAACCACCTCATATTATGTATAAGATATGTATGTACATATATACATAATATTAATCTCTTCAAATTTAAATCAAGATCTTTTCTTCTTTTTTTTTTTTTTCCAAATCATATAATTGAATATATATCCATATAAAAACTTATAATGGGATTTCCATGATATATATTGCCATTATTATTACTATTAATTCGAGCACTATATATTTTTTTTCTACACTAGTCATAATAAATGTCAATTAATTATTTCAACCATTATACATATCTATAAAACATAATTTATAGTTTTTTTTTTCATGCTATCGTTAGTATTATTACTTTTCAATTAAATAATAAATATCATTTTCGCATCACTCGCGCCTTCGTGCGAGTGCGAGTGAGCTATGAAATAATTTATTTACCTTTAGGCATAATCTCCATCCACATTTAAATTGTACATAATTCTAATTCAATGATTATTGTTCATCACTTGTTCACTCGTGACGTGGCACGATCAGGAAGTTACGGGGTATTACAATCATACAGGTCAGCGAACATTAGGTCTGATTAGAATTGATTGTACTTACCAAAACATAACTGAACCACAATTGACCGAGTCAATCCTTTGATTGACCAAGGACCACAAAGTTAGATTTGAACCAAGTTTCATATAGATATTAAAAAACTACATTAATCATACAGGATCAAGCATCAGCGAGACGCGGCCGGTCACTAGAAGAGCACTGAGAGCTTAACATCCTCGTGAGTAGTGTTTTCTAATTTATCACATAACTTATTATTCTATCATAAATGAAATGTTATTACATACTAAAATACATTTGCAATCTTTAAATGAGTTTTAAATAGAAAAAATGCGCACCAAATATCGAGGTCTGAGGTGCGAGTTAGAGTATTGGATATTGTAGAGCATTGAGGACGAGTGGTCATCGTGCCTGAAAGTACGTTTTGGGCAGGTCTATCAATTGGGCTCCCCTATAGAGGATATGAGGCCGCCATACATGAGGTATGAGTTGGCAAATCCCTATGATATGATACGAGAATAAGTCTAATCGTCAGGTAGACCCGCTCAAGTGGATTTATTATTTCTTGTAGGCTATTGAGAGCTTTAGCATGTGTTTTTAGCATTAAAATCATTTTAAAGTTGGAAGATGCACTACTACATTATGGATTTAATATTCATTAACTATTGCACTCATTAGCATTATTATTATTGTGTATACATACATGACATTGTTTTTCTAGAATTCTTGTTCTAAGTTATAGATTATGCTACATTATTCACTGAGCTGTTATGGACAAAATTGGCTCACTACTCTAACATGTCAGGTTTTTTTTTTATGGATAAAGGGAAGAAGGTGGTTTTACATTGAATGCACCACGTTTATTTTGATAGGTTTTCTCATGCAATTTACTATTTTGAGAGTTAGTATGATGCATAAGAAGTAAGAAAAGTATTGTAGATATTTTGACTATTACATTTTCGCTACTGCTACATTTAGGAAATTTTATATATAATTGACTTTTGTTCAACTTAAAAAAAATCTTTTGTAATTATTTATTCTAGTTGCTTTTGCATTTCTTATGATTATTGTGATAGTGTTGTGTATGGTATTGTGAAGAGGCTTAATAGTGTTTTGGCTAACTCAGTTTGGGAGTAGGTTTGTAAGAATACTGTGTCGGTTGGTTCATCCTTCTTCCTAGAGAAGGGGTCCTGATAATGTTGGTATGAGAACCAGGTTTCCCAATTAAGGAATAACAATTGTTGTTAATCTAAAGAATCTCAAAGTAATTACACAAGTTAGGAAAATCCTAGGAATGACTTAGAGTAGCATCGTGGAATTATGGACGAAAACTTTCTAATTTTTGATTGAGAGGAAAAGGAACCTAGTAAAAGTGGCCATATCATGAGGAAGATTTGACTTTCATTAGGAATTAGTGAATTTTAAGATTTAGAATTTGAACCTAGGGATTAGACTATTACTTGAAGATAGTTATCTTAACATCTAGATATCTTTTGTTATGATCACTTAAAGTTGTGGTCTGCTAAATTTGGGAAATGATTAAAATTTAATGTTTTCAGTAAACCACAATGCCTCCTCGATGTGAAAAACCGCATAGGTTCATGGAGCCAGTGCCACAACCTCCTCTGATTCAACTTGAGTAGGATCCCATACAGAGACTAGAGGTTATGATCAGGGTGTCTACTGAGGCTACTCAGGCCTAGACAGCCTTATTGAGAGAGAAACTGGATAGAATTGCAGTTGAGCCAGTAGCACCCCCCCATACCAATTGTGCCTGAGAGGGCTACAGATTGCGCATAGGTAGTCCCAGTGAGATAAGAAGACGAAGCTACTCATGACTGCCTCCTGAAGAAGTTTTTGGATTTGAAACCTAAGGAGCTCCATAGGGATATGAGTTTGGACACGGTAGAGAACTGGCTTCACAATATTGATTAGGATACTAAGACGTTGAAGTTGTCTAAAGAGAACCAAGTACTTTTTGCGATGCACTTGCTTGAAGATGAGGCTGCGATCTAATAGAAGGCCACCCAGACTATAGAGGAGCAGATTACTACATGGGCCCATTTTTCAAAACTATTTTTGAGTACTTATGTTCCTGAGACAACGAGGGAGCATAAAAAGGTGGGGTTTTTGACCCTGCGCCAGGAAGACATGTCAATGAGGGAGTATACCAACAGATTTCTCTGACTAGAGGTTTATGCGCTCGAGTTAGTGGGTAACTTGAGGGAGAGACCAGGATTCTTTCGTTGAGGGCTAAGGGCCAGTATTAGGTAGGTGACATCGACATCTACTAAGGCCACTCTTGGTAGGATTTAGAAGCAGGCGCTACAGTTCGAGATTGATGGGAGAAATGAGCGTCCGATGGTCCAGATAGTATGGGGTGCCACACTATAGATACAGTCACAGTTACATCCTCAAACCTTGACTCAAAGTAGTTACCGTGGTGGACCCTGAGCAAGTAAATACCTAAGGAAGTGAAAATACCCGAGGGGATAGTCTAGAAGGGAGCAAAATCAGCCTCCTCCCATAGTCCTAATCACTGCCATCCTAGTTCAAACATACTAGCCAGTGGGACAACCACTGACTTAGTATGGGGCTTGAGGTAAAAGTCGGGGCAGAAGCCAAGATTCAGGGCACAGAGGCTACGTCTAGAGCCAGACATATCAAGCTAAGCAGGGATGTCAGATTATATGTTATCAGTGTGGTTAGTCAGGACACAAACGATATGACTACCCTATGTTTGTTCCATTGTCTAGTGTTCCCACCACTACCATCACTCAAAGGAGAACACAGGACATCACACAGCTTGACCCAGAGGCTATTATTACATTGGTGGAAGGTACCGTTTCTATTTTAGATTCTACCTTATATCTATTTGTTGATGCTAGTTCTACCTTATCATTCATCTCTGAACATGTCCTTGATAGATTGGAACTTAAACCTATTAGGTCATCCACTTGGCTCATGTTGAGTACTGCAGCCGAGGAGCACATTTACCCCTAACTTGATTTGTGAGGGTTGCGTGTTAAGACTAAGAGATTTGGAGACTATTAACGACCTTTGGGTGTTAGAGTTCCAATAGTTTGATGCCATACTTAGGATGGATTGGCTAGCCACATACTATAACACCCCAATTCCCTAGACTAGACCTTTCGCACGCATCATATGCTGAGAATCGGAGTGCTACTAAAATCATCTTCTCTCTGTCTCTTACTTTCTTTCAAAATTGCCTTTCTTGTTCATTTTTCAAGTAATGATAAATATTAATTTAAATAGGCATGAAATTTATCCTTCTTTATTTTTGAAATAAAATTTCTAAGTAAAAGAAATTGATCAATGAAATTACAAGTTAAATGAGAACTTCAAGTGCACATTTAAACAATTTAAAGATCTTTGAAATAAATCCAAAACATTTAATCACATATAAAATGTTTAGTCTAAAAGAAAGGGGCACATGCCTTGTTTCAAATTAAATATAGAAAAGATTAAATATACTAAAAACTATTTAACAATATAATTAAGTCTTCCTTAGTATCTCGACTCATGCGGCGTCACATGTCACCTAAAAAAGAAAAGTGGTGTGAGCTCGAGAGTCCAGTGAATCATACAGCACATCACTAACATTATTCAGACCAAAATACAAAATATGCAAACACTTTCATTACATTAGGGCGTTTCAAACACTTTATTATTTTTCATTGCAATTAAAATCGAAAGATTTGTGGCCTTGGTGTCCCCCCTCGTGGTTCAAGACAAAGTCCGTAGGTAACGCCCAAGGGCCAGTTACCTTTTGGGACCCTGACAGAGGCGTGAGGTCCACCCAAAGGCCATTCATGGCCTCGGTACGTGGTTTTAGTCTTAATTTAATCTTCTTTAGTTTTACAATCACATTGCAAATCATACATCATAAGTAATACTTCAAACACATATAAATCAACCATACTGACTTCAATTGATTCATTCATGGCACTAATTATTTCATATTTTCTAGGCATGTGAGCATGGCAATTTATATTAAAAAAATCAACATGTTATCTCAGCACGCAACCAATCATTCCAATCAATGATCACTCAAGAACAGTCCTAGCATGCTTTAAGTGCATATTGAAAATAATTAATCATCATGTTTAGTATTAAAAATCCTAATAATAGTAGGGAGTACAGTAATCACACCCGCATTATTTTTTAAATCCCTTGTACCTCCACCCCGCTCTTTGCCACTGTTTGATTTTTAATCTAAAAAATAAAAATGATTCTGTTGAGTTCAAAACCTCTACAACTCATTCAAATCGAATTTAAAATAGTTTCTCATGCTTGGATATTTTTATTTTGTTTTGTTTAATTTTTAAAATACTCACGAGGTTCATGTATATATATATATATATATATATATATATATATATATTTGAAACAAGATCCTTTGCGAGGGTATGCACTATTTGATGTTCCCAATAATATTTTCTTTCACTTCTAATGCATCCGAAAAATAAATTTCTCTCAAAAATAACCTACGCAATAGTATAAGAAATATGAAACTTAAGTCTTCAGCATTCGAAAAAAAAGGGAAGCTTCGCAAATAGGATTAAAAATGCGAAGCTTCATATGCGGGTCACAAATGCGACGGTCTTACATTCACGAGCCTCGAATGTGGAGGGTTCGAAATGCTCAAAATCTTGTTTTTTCACATTTATAGCCAATTAAACACTATACTAGGAGTATTGAAATACAAAGATTTGAGTTTAGAGAACATTATACCCCTTCGCTATTTTGTTTCCCTTTCATTCCTCTTTGAAACATATTTTCGATGCCCTAAATCTATTTTTGATCCAAAATACAAACATCCATATTTCAGATTTCAACAAATAAAGATGCTAAAACATGCCTTCAATAAAGAAAAAGTCGCTCACCTTGTTCGCATTCATTTTGGGTTTCAAAGCCCTCGAACACACCCTCGCAACTCGGCGAATCACAAATCTAAGCTTGGAAATATGTTGTGCAGGTTGGTCTTCATAGATCTAGATCTTTTATGCTCAAAACCCTCTCAAAAACCCTCCAACGAAATCTAAAGAACAAGGTTGCAATGCTGTGCGTAGAAAAATCGAATCTAGGGCATCATTCGTTATGGATCTACCCAAAATATGTGATTCCTCTGTTGTTGTTTGTCCTCTCTTCTTCTTCTTCACACAACCATGCACAGCAAAACGCAGTAGGTGCTTCTTCTTCTTCCTCGCACCTGAGCAAAGCAGCAAAGCTGCTGGTTTTGTTCTTCTTCACGCATGAACACGACAGATCTTCTTCATTTCTTATTTCTTATGTTTGCCAGTCATGAAGGTACAATGACCCTTCTTCCTCGCGTGACAACACAACAGAGTTGTTGCATCTTCTTCGTCTTCTTCTTCTTCTTCTTCACGCAAACCACATAGATCTATGTTCTTCTTTCTTCTTCATTCTAGTAATGTCTTCTTCTTCGCGTACCAAAAGCAAATGCAGCAGTAGGGCTGGTCCTTCCTTTGCTTTCTTCGTCCTTCACATAGGAAATGCACCTGTAGGAACTCCTTCTTCTTCATCGGGTAAGCAGCATAGCTAAAGTTATTGCTTCTTCTTCATCACGCAAACTACGCTCGCACAGCGCACGCAACTCATTCTCCTTTTTCATGCTAATCATCGCAGCACGTTGCTTCTTTACATAGAGATCGTAGTAGATTTTTCTTTGTTCTTTGTTTCTTCTTATCCTTATAGAGAACGCAAGCGCTTCTTCTTCTTTCGTTTTCCCCTTTTCTTCTCGTTTTCCCCTCCTTTTTTCTTCATTTATATTGATCATATATTTTTTTATTCAATTTTATTATTACTATTCCCCTTTTTATTGATTATTATTATTTGTTAAACCATTTAGTTAATTTATTTATTTATTTATTTATTTGATATTTTTAAGTCTCTAAAGCAACGTGTACCCATTATAAAAGTTTGGAATATTACATGTACCATGCACATGTTGACTATTTTGCCAAGAGGGTGGTATTTCAAATACCAGGGCAAACTGTTATTATCTTTCAGGGTAGTGCTTCTAATAGATCCAGAATCCAAGGCAGAATGACGACTCAGAATGAGATCAATACTCTAGTCGGTCCAACCACCATAGATGAGGGACCTTCACAGGCGAGTATGGATGAGATTCCTATTGTCAGAGATTTTCCTTATGTGTTCCCTGATAATTTACTCGACTTGCCTCCTAAGCAAAAAATCAATTTAATTATTGAGGTTATTCTAGGAACACAGCCCATTTTGATCCCTCCTTATCGAATGGCGCCTAAGGAATTGCAGGAATTGAAGGTCCAGTTAGAAGAATTATTGAGTAAGGGTTTTATTACCCCTACTGTGTCACCTTCGGGTGCTCCAGTGCTGTTTGTAAGGAAGAAAGACGGGAGCCTCCATTTGTGTATCGACTATCGACAGTTGAACAAGGTGATAGTGAAGAACAAGTACCATCTTCCACATAGTGATGTCTTGTTTGACTAGCTTAAGGGTGCCACTGTGTTTTTGAAGATAGATCTAAGATTTGGGTACCATCAACTGAGGGTCAAGGAAGAGGATGTATTGAAAATGGCCTTTCGAACTCGTTATGGGCACTATGAGTTCTTAGTTGTGCCATTTGCATGACAAATGCTCTTGCGACGCTCATGGACCTGATGTAGAAAATGATTTATTCCTATCTCAACTTCTTTGTGATTATTTTTATTGATGACATTCTCATTTACTCAAAGACCAGAGAGGAACACACTAAGCATTTAATGATCGTATTGCAGGATCTTCGAAGTCATCGCTTGTATGTTAAGTTTAGAAGGTGCAAGTTCTGGTTAGTAGAGGTCTAATTTTTAGGCCATGTGGTAGGAGCCGATGATATTTCTATTGATCCGACTAAGGTCGAGACTATTATTAGTTGGCTAAAACCTACCACAGTGACAGAGATCCGTAGTCTTCTAGGTTTGGTAAGCTATTATCGTAGATTTGTGTAGAATTTCTCAAGGATTGTTGCAACTATGACGAAACTTACCCAAAAAGATATGTCGTCGTATGGACAGATAAGTGTGAGGAGGTCTTTCTTAACCTGAAGCGTTATTTAACATCTACGCTAGTACTCATGCTACCTGAACCTAGCCGTGAATTGGTGATTTATACAAATGCATGTGGGACAGTCCTTGGGCGTGTGTTGATGTAGGGAGATCAGGTGATTTCTTATGCCTCACAATAGTTGAAGGTGCATGAAAGGAATTACCTTTTCCATGATTTAGAACTAGCAGCATTGGTGTTTGCGCTCAAGATTTGACAACAATATCTGTATGGTGAGCGTTTTATGTTTTATTCTAATCATAAGAGCATCAAATATTTGTTTTCTTAGAGAAATTTGAATATGAGACAGATGAGATGGATGGAGCTTGTTAGCGGACCCGCAAGTATACGAGATCGCTTGTAGTAATATCCGGAAAGTCCGGGTATCGTCCTCAGGGAATACAAATGGTAATTGAATTTTCTTTAATAACAAAATT
>JAJIYU010014858.1:0-13009 GCA_030144865.1 Tinospora cordifolia
GAGTTAGTATAATGTATAGGAAGTGAGGAAAATATTGTAGACATTTTGACTTAGGCATTCCGCTACTGCTACATTTAGGACAGTGTATATATAATTAACTTTTGTATAAAAGAAAATAATTCTACTGTACTTACTTGTTCTAGTTGTTTTCGCATTTATTAAGATTACTCTGATAGTGTTTTATATGGTGTTGTGAAGAGGCTTAACAATGTTTTGGGCAAGCTCAGTTTGAGAATGGGTTTGTCAGAACATTGTGCCGGTCGATTCGTCCTTCTCCCTAGGGAAGGGGTCCCGACAAATGGGGATGATGATGATGAGTCTAAAGAAGAGGTTGAGGCTCCCTATAGGCACCACAGGAAGAAACAAAGGAGATAAATTTCTAATGAGAAACTATTGAAGAGGTTTTTACATATGAAACCTCAATCATATTGGGGTGGTGTTAATCTAGATCAAACAGAAGATTAGTTGTTGAATGTTAAGAAGATAACACGATCGATGAAGCTATCTGAATGGAATCATGTGTTGTTCTTTGCACATATCTTAGAGGAAGATGCCACTTGATGGTGGTAGTCAATCTTGGCTACTGAGTGCCCGGTTGAGACTTGGGCAAAGTTTAGAGAGTTATTTTTGGATGTTTTTATTCTTTCTTTTGCCTGAGAGAATAGGAAAATGGAATTCTTGGCCTAGCTACAGGCAATATGACAATCTAGGAGTACACTTATAGATTCATGCATTTAGAGTATGCATCAGGGCTTGTCACTAATAAAGTAGAGAGGGTTGGATTCTAACATTTGGAGTTGAATAATGATATTCGATGGGCAATGCACGGTTCTAGTTTGGAGTTGATACAACATTGAGTTCTAAAATAAGGGACAGATAGTAAAGAAGAGCCAGTACGATTGTATATTGTTCTAGGCAATACCATGCATATTTCAACACCAACTCCAAGCAACCAAGGTCAGTAGTAGAAGAATAGAGATTATAGGAAGAGGAAGTTTGTTTTGGGATCGACTAGCGCACCACAAACCTAGTTTACCATGACAATGGAAGTTGTCGCCACCCCTATCTAGACATTTGAGCTACAAGTGGCAGTATAATTTAGAGGCGAAGGTCAAAGAGGAGGTCGAGGAAGGGCAGGAGAGGCTTAGAGTACAGGCTATCAACATCGACAGTACAGATGGGGCTAACACTGACAAAAAAGTAATACAGAGACGTCTTTTCACCTGTTATCATGTGGGCAGATTGGGCACAAGAGATTGGAGTTTCTTACCTTATTCGCCTGACCGATGGTCCAATAAGGATATAGAGAGAGCACAGCAGTCACCCAGCTTGATACTGAGGTTACCAAGACATTGGTAGAAGGTACTATCTCTATTTTAGATTCTATTTCATATGTGTTGGTTGATGATGACTCTACTTTATCATTTATGCCTAGACCTACTACTGGTAGATTAACACTTATACCAATTAGGGGATCCATTTGGCTTGTATTAAGTATTGTCGTTGGAGAACTTATTTACCCCAACATGATTTGTGAGCATTACGTCATATGTGTTGTTGACCTAGAGATTGTGGTTGATCTGCAAGTATTAGAATTTTTAGAGTTTGATGCTAATTTAGGTATGGAATTGCTAGCTGCTTTTCACACTTATGTTAATTGTTATACTAAGCATGTAGTATTTCAGATCCTGATTCAACCAATAATGGTGTTTTTGGGTAGAGGTTCAAATAAACTTAGCATTTAGGGCAGATCAGTGACACTAGAGGAGATGCGTACCTCAGCGAGTGTGGTTGCCACACATACTAGTGAGCCTACCAAATCGAGACTTGCGGATAATCTTGTGCTATGTGAGTTTCCTGAGGATCTATTTGTCTTGCCTCTTAAACAAGAGATTGATTTTGTTATTGAGTTGGTCTCGGGTACTGAACCAATTCCAACAACTCCTCATCGTATGGAACCTAAGGAGTTGTAGGAGTTGAAGGTTCAACTAGAAGAATTACCAGGAAAGCGTTTTATTCAACCTAGTATATCACCCTGGGAGCTCTTATGTTATTTGTAAGAAAGAAAGATGAGATTCTCTACTTGTGCGTCAACTATAGGCAGTTGAATAGGGTGATTATAAAAAATAAATGCCCTCTTCCTCTAATTAATAATTTGTTTGATCAGCTGAAGGGTGGTAGAGTATTCTCGAAGATTGATTTGCGTTCGGGATACCATCAGCTATGTATTAAGGAAAATGATATACCAAAGACAACTTTTCAAACTCGCTATGGGCACTATGAGTTCTTAATTATGCCATTTGGCACAATGAATGCCCCGGCGATGTTTATGGATTTGATGCAACAAGTGTTTAGGCCTTATCTTGGTAAGTTTGTGTTAATATTCATTGATGACATTCATTACTCGAGGTCTAGAAATGAGCATGTAGAACATCTTGGAGTAGTCTTACAAACTCTGAAGGAACACCATTTGTATGCAATACTTAGTAAGTGTGATTTCTGGTTAACGATGGTCAAGTTTTTAGGTCATGTGGTTGGAGTTGAGGGTATCTCTATTGATCTGGCCAAAATTGAAGCAATTGTTGATTGGCCTAGATCTACCACAGTAATCGAGATTCATAGTTTTCTAGGTTTGGCGGGTTACTACCAAAGATTTGTAATAATTTCTCTAGCATTGCGACACCAATGACTATGTTAACTTAGAAGAATGTACCTTTTGTATGGGATGATAATTGTAAACATGCTTTTTTTAGCTTAAAAAAAGGTTGATAGTTGCGCCAGTTCTTGATTTCCCAGAATCGAGTTAGAAGTTGGTAATTTATACTGATACATCAGGATTATGCCTTGGTTGTGTGTTGATGCAAAATGGCAGGTTATATATAGCCTATGCTTCCAAACAGTTAAAAGTTCATGTGAGGAACTACCCTCTTCATTATCTTTATGATGAACAATTCACATTGTAGTCGAATCACAAGAGCCTTGAGTATTTGTTTTCTCAAAAAGATCTCAACATGAGGCAGAAGAGGTGGATGAAATTGCTGAAGGATTATGATTTTAGTATTGAATACCATCCTGGGAAAGCCAATGTTGTGGCTGATGCACTTAGTAGAAAACTGGTCAAGACTTTCTAAATGGTTAGACATATTCTAAAGAGTGGAGATTGATTGAATATGTGATTATGATGAGTATCCAAGAGGCTTCCATTAATACTAGAGTTAGTGCACAGATTAGAGCCCAACCAGTATAGTTATGTGAGATCAACGACCTAGTGGTTTATTGCAGCCATTAATAGTACCAGAATGGAAATGAGAACATATTATGATGGACTTCGTAGTAGGATTACTCTGAACCCAGCAGAGGCATAATGCTATATGGATGTGCTAGATCAATTGGTGAAATCTGCACATTTTCTCCCAATGCTCAATAAGGATTTGATCGACTGGTTTGGTCGGCTCTATATTCAAGATATTGTCAAATTACATGGAGTACTCATGTCCATTGTTTTAGACAAAGATGCTAAGTTCATGTCTTGCTTGTGGTAGAGCTTGCAGACATGACTAGGAACAAGGGTAAACTTAAGCATTGCTTTCCATCCATAGATATATGCACAATCTGAAAGAGTGATACTTATTTTGGAGGATATGCTTCGTGCATGTATTTTCACTTTTGGGGGTAGCTAGGAGGGTCATTTGAAACTATGTGAATTTGCTTATAATAGCAACTACCAGTCAAGTATTGGTATGACACCGTTTGAGGCATTGTATGGCCGACCATACAGATCTCCTGCTTGTTGGGCCGAGATTGGGGACAGAGCTATTTTAGGCCCTACTTTTGTACAGGAATAGAATGTGAAGATTAACCAAGTTCATAAAATGTAACACCCCAACCCCCAAGAATTAGGTTGATGCTCAACCACAAGGCGGGCAGGGTCTTATGTTACATTTACAAGTACATAACTTGCATCTCAATTTCTTTATTCTAACTCTAATTGAACCTTTCATGAGTGCCTTACCCAATTTGATCAATCTAAAATTCAATAAGACATCACAAATAGAAAAAAGAATATTTCTAACTCTTTATTTATTCAAAATAAAATAAAGAAATACATTATTGAATTCATATAATCAAAAGAAAGAATACGTAACTCTAAAATTTAAAACAAAAATTTAGCGAAAGTCTTTGTTCAAAATTTGGGCAACATGCCCTTACATAAAAACTTTCTAAAAATAGACTTCCTAATTCCTTAGCAAGCTTGATCATGCATTTCAAATTCCTGAAAAATAAAAGGAAGGAGTGAGCACGTAGCCCAGTAGATCATTCATTAAACAACTAAGTTACTATTCAAATCAATAGCACATCCAAATTTAAACACTTTCATGCATTTAATGATTCATGCAACCTCTTGGTTGTAGTTGATGTTAAGATTGAAAGGGGGTCTATTCCCTTGATGTTCTTATTTTGGATACCCCTATTTAAGGTGGAAAGACAATTTTTTTGTTACTTTCCATTGGATGCCACATACCAAGTATCCCTTAGTTTTGTCACGCAACCACACACTCCAAGCATGTGATAAGAACACCCATAGCATCCCTACGGATCACTATGATAATATGTGGTTCTTATATTCACTTTCTTATGTTTAAGATCACATAATCATAAAATAAATTCAGAATAGAAATTTCAAAATTTTAAACAACTAAGAAAACATGAAAACATCATATGGCATGCTAGAAATTTAAAATAGCAAAGTAGAGGTTTAAGAAATCCCCTACACATTAATTCAAGTTTCTTGTTGAATACGGTAGAGGTTTTCCTTATCTACCACTTTCAAAACTTCAATAGCTTTTAACCACCAATAAAAACAACTCTTTAAAATACTGAAATCAGAACTTCTCACATAAGAGAGAAAAGAGAAGTGAGAAGAGGTGCCAAGAAGATGGCAAGAACAAATGTAACACCCCGACTGCCAATCAGACATCGCCAGTTGAGAATCAGAATGCTACTCAAAATTTTCTTTCTGTCAAAAATTTTTTTCTTTCAAATTCACGTTCTAATAAATAGTGCTCATAGAAATACATTTCTCATCAAACAAAAAATCAAAATAATTTTCCTTTTTTGTTCACCAGTTTTCAATAGTTAGATAAAACAAATTTAAATCAGAACTTATCAATCATAAATCATAAGTCATTAATTGTAGATCATAAATCACGTAGTGAAAATTCAAATTCAAAATAATTATCTACAAAACAATAAAAATAAATTCGAAAGAAAATTATACATGTAATTCTGCTATCATTAAATAAATAAAATACAACCTCTAAAGTCTCTTATCTTAGACAGCCTCTCCCATGAAGTATCCAATTAAAAGTGTGATTCTTCTGATGTAGACTATTATGCACTACGTCCAAGTGTTCCTGAAAATAAAATGGGAGTGAGCTCGAAAGCCCAGTGGATCATTCCTATACATCACACGCATTATATAGATCAAAACCCAAACCATTACAAACACTTCCAAACATTAGGCATTTTAAACATTCATTTGGTTTTGGTCGAAGTTTGAGACTAGAAGAGGGTTAAGATGCCTCTCGGTATTCCCTGTGATCTCGTCTAATCATAGAAAGTCTCGAATACCATCTAAAATTAGTTATGTCACAAATCATGATATCATAGCCTAATAATGTGTACTTACTGTAGCTCGTACCATCTCCCAAAGATTTCTAGCTGTCGCAGGCTAGCTAAAGTTGGGAATACTTATGATCTGCCTCGTAACTCGACGATCTCAAGCAGTGGTCCCTAGGAGATACTACCTCGATCTGCTTCAGGCTCGTCGATCGCACCAGTACGTAGATTCTTAATAATCATTCATCTTATTTTAATTTTACAATTAAATTCAATCACACCAAGCATCACACTACAATAGAAAATTAATCAAATAATGCATGCTATTGAGAATGACAGTTTACATGAATAAATGATGAAATCTAAGTGCATGTTTTCCTAATTATGCATGCAATAATTAAATAATCATTCATCACACATAATTCAAGCATACCAAACAATTTTAATCAATTTCCTAATAAAATTCTAATAACCTAGAACTATTTAAACAAATGCTTTAAATTTTAAATTCATATAATATGTATGAGCAAGGAAATCACGCCTACTTGATCCGCAGAACTTTAGGGTCACCTTGCTTTCCTTTGAAATATTCAGTACTTTAAGATTATAAAATCTGAAATTCAACAATTAATAAAAATTTTCTAAGTTCCTAATTCATATTCAATCTCATTCAAATTTATTTCTAAGCTTAAATAATTTCTAAGATAATTATAAAGTCTAAATATCAGTTTTAACTAATTTAGTATTATTCTTAAATTCTAGAATTTTATATATTCTAATTAAATAATTTCTAAGTCTTCTGAATTTCCTTAATTTGAAATTAAAACTTTAATAATTGATTTCTAAGCTTCTACGATTTATTCATTTTCTAATTAAGTTTATTTAGATCCGAACAATTTATTTAAAAACATTAAAACTTAAATTTGGGTTCTAAAAATAAATAACTTATATTCAATAAATCTTATTTTGCGTAAATAAGATTTTTATATCTAATTTAAACTAAGCTCTAAAATATTATGTTACCACTTAAACATCCTTAAGTTACTCTTTTAAAATAATTTATTCATCTTCAAAATATTAAATCTAAATTATAGATTTATTAAATTCTAAGTTTGAAAATAGAATTATTTCATCTTAAGATTCTCTCTTAAATAATTTGATAACTTTCTAATCTCCGAATTCTCGCAATTTAATTAATTCTATTCATATCATAAATAAATTAGTTACGAACAGATTAAGACTTTTAAATGTTATACGTTTAGTTTCAGTGTTTAAAATTCACTTTTTTCCTATAATAGATTTAACATTTACAAAAGTTTATTTTTCATGTTTTTAATTAGCTAATACAATTAAATTTTAAACTTCTATTTTTTGTCTCTCATCTACTATATAAAATTTTGTTTCTAATTAATTTGAAATTTTATTAGCGAAATCTTTTAATTTGGATTGCTAAAATTATTAAACTTCCTTTTTAAAATTTTTAAATATTTAAAATTAGTTAAAAGATTATAATAAATAAAGAATTTAAATCCTTTAAAACATTTAAACATTTAACTTAAATTAGTTCAAGATCACAAAATTTAAATAAATAAATAAATAACTAAAAAGAATTTTCATACCTTTCTGAATTTAAGTTTCCGTTCCATTTCTACCAAAATTGATGTTCAATTTTTCTAAAATACTTCACTCGCTAAGATTTCGGATCACATCGACAATTTGCAGTTCACTTCACACCCAACGATGCTGACATTTCAAAATCAGCACATTGCTGATTTCTTCTTCGTTCAAACCAATCCCCAAATTGAGAAATCTAATTCCTCTTTGTTTGTCATTCACCAATTTAATTCAATGTCCCAAAATTAATATCCAACAATTTAAACACGTTTAACAACCAGAAAATCATCAACCCCTTCTTCGTTCTTCATTTTTCCCAACCAAAAAAGTTATCAAATTGCACCACATGTCAAAATTTTAAAACCAGAAATTTTAACCATAAATTGGTAAAATTACCCTCAAATTAGAATTTTAAAACAAGAGATTTAAACCAGAAAAATATGGTTTCTTTTTCCTCAACCCACCACCATCATCCCCAAGCCACAAAATCTGAAAAACGCCTAAATCATATATCACAATAGCCATGTTTCCCATTTCGTTTTCAAGCCCTAGATCACAAAACCTTGTTCATCATTCCTCGTCTTCTTTAATCACGTTTAACAAAAACAGCAATCAAACACACAGTTGGCCTTCACGTTCTTCATCGTCACCACCAGCCACAACCCCAAATCGCAAACCCAAATCAAAACACACAACACATAACAATCTGCCCCAAATCTGAAAATACATCACGCACAACTAGCAAGCCAACCCAAAGATCTCTATTTTTCCATTCTTTACGGCCAGCAGCTGCTACTTTCTTCATTTTTTTCTCTTCTTGTTCGTCAATCAAGCACCATGGCTAGCAGCAAAAAATCCAGCTCACGATTTGCATTTTTCTTTTTCCTATGTTTTTTCGCTCTTAATCGCACGAGCAACCCAACTAGCTGCTGGTTTTTCGATCTCCATTCGGTTGCTGCAGCATGCACATCATGACCTCTTCTTCTTCGTCTAAACACAGCAGCTCCTTCTTTGTTTCAGCACACACCACCAGCTCTGTTCCTCTGTTTTGATTCATCACGGCTAGCACCCTTTTCTTCATCTCAATCCAAACGGAGACCCCCAAATCTTAAACTCCTATTTTGATCGTCCGAACCAGCAATTGCATAGCAACCCACCAGATTTTCTATTTTCTCTTCTTCTTCAATCGTGCTCATTTTCATCTTCCAATCAAACCAAACCCCAAATCTTAAAAAACAAATCAGATTCTTTTTCATTCCAAAAATCTCCCCTTTTCTAGATTTTTCTTCATCCTTATGGTCTTCATTCCTCCATTTTTCTGGGTTTTTTTTTCAATGCCCAATCTCCCGAAACTTCCCTATTTCTCTTCATCCAAACCAAGCAGCAGAGATTTCCAGATCATGTTCGTTTTTTTTTTCTTTTTTTTTTTTTTTTCAGTTGGTTTGCTAAAAACTAGAAGTTTTATATATTTTTTTTTCAATCTTGATCTAGAGCTCCAAAACAAACTTCTATTTATTTTTTGCAAAACAACACGTATAAACCACTTGTATCTTCGTACTCATGCTATCACGCTCGCACCTTCGCGCTTGAGGGAATATCGTATAATATAAATTAATTATTTATTTTATTTTTTCAATCCATATCAGTTTTTCATTCTCAAGCAATCTAAAATTTTAATCTATTAATAATTTAAATCAACCAATATTTCATTTATTTTTTTAATTTTTCAAATCATTTATTATCAATATTTTTTATTTTATTTTTGTTATTTTATATTCAATTGAGACGTGTACGCACTTGTAAAGTTTTAGGTTGTTACAACAAATAAAGAGGAAAATGTCAACTTTTTGCTTTGGGATGAGATAAAGTAAGCAAGAGGGGGTTTACATAGATGTTCTTGAGCACCATGAGGACGGTTTGGACATGACATACGATGAGAATCTTTCCATACAAATCAGGACGTGTTACATTGATTTGGGCAAGCGAGCTCATGGTTAGGCAAGTGGAATCATTAAGGTTTTCAATCCAAGTGTGAGCAAAATCTTTGAACCTTATTTGTTTATTTTATGTGTGTGAACACGATTAAAGGCTTAGAATACATTATAATCTCTCTTGGACGTCTTCTATCAGTAGGAAAACATTTTAATATGCTGTGATTCATAAAATCAAATAAGTTTCTAATATGGGCACACAAAAACAAAGCTTTGGAATGTTTCTTATTTCCCTTGGATTCTCTCTCTTTTTGGCTCCACATGTGTACATGAGTTAAGTTTCTATTTTTTTTTTCCTAGGTGAAAGAATCTTTTTATATCTCTTTAAATCACCACTCTCCACTAAACTTCTATCTTGGGTTTGTCACATGTGTGCCCACACACACATATATGACACGTTTTGTATGTAACCTTAGTATACATGATCATTTATCTTGACACATGGAATCATTCTTCATGGTTTCTATAGCTGTGGGCATACTTGATCATTTATATGACATATGCGATTATTCTTTATGGTTTCAAATAATAGAAACATCCCATTGAGTAGGGTGAGGGTGTATATGATCATGGTGTTCTACCATGTGCTTATACATGTTTAGGGTGGTCATGCATTCATGAGTCCACAAAAATTTAATAAAAATTAATATCTCCTTATTTACAAGGAATTATGATTTTTAACCTATAGTTTTGGAATCATATGAAAAAAACTAAGAATTTCAATATATGGTTTGACCAAATTGGTTTTCATTTACTCACCTTATTTAGAACCCATTGAGGCCTTGTTTGTTACATAGGATATGATGAAAAATTGTCCTAATCCGATGTTTGGGATTATATAGGATAAGACAAAAAATTATCCGAGCTCACTTATTTATTCTATGTTGGTGGGATAACTCAAACCCACCATTTTTGGGGGGGATTGAGTTATCCCATCCAAAAAAAGATTTTCTTTGACTTTTATTTTTTTAAAAAAATATTTTTTTAAAAATTTTCATATCTTATCCCATCTCATCCTATCCTATCCCATCAAAATAATATTTTCCTATCTTGTATACCAAATGGGACCTAAAGGCACTATAAAATGAAAGTCCAAATCTTGGCCGACTGTCCTAATTTTTGGATATTGTTTATTTTGTTAGTTCATGTCACCCTATTTTGTTTTGGGTCATTTTGATTTTTTGAAGTACCCTAAATGCCAATTCTTTTTGATTTGGACCCCCTGAAGGGCATTTGACAAATGAAAACCCTAATCTTGATCAATTGTTCTAATTTTTGGATATGTTGTCCAATTAGTTGGTTAATGTCACCTTACTTCATTTCAGGTTGTTTTGGGTCCCTAACGGTCACCAAATGATACTTTTGGAAACATGCCAAATTTAGCCTTGAAATGATCCCGATTTTATTTTGCACCCAAATTTCACTGAATAGACATTGGATCTTGTTTCATCAAGTACAGAGTTTTTAGGGTACTACAACCTATCCTCCTTAAAAAAATCTTGTCCTTAAATTTTGTACATAACTAAGAATTTTAAGTGAATAGATGTAGATACTTGGTATTCATCTTGCTTTCGAGTTCCCAGGTAGCTTCTTCCACCCCATGATGTTTCCACAGTACCTTCACCAACGAAATATCCTTCGTTCATAGGTTGAGGATTCTGACTGTTCTTTCCTCAAAAGTAGCATAATCTTGAATATTTACTTCCTCCCAGTGGATGATGTGAGAGGGGTCAAGTTCGTACTTTCTCCTATTTCCTTTAATGTCCAAGACACAAGAGCTCAACATAACCTATAGGATTTGGGCAACTCTCTCAAACTTAATGACTTGATATGTGGATTTGGTTGGCAAAAATTAGCCACTCTAGTGAGATAATCTGCAATTATCCATATAGTGTTTTCTCACTAAGTCTTAGGGTATCCTCAGGTTAGTATGCTTATCTTATTCAATTTCCTCTATTAGGCTTATGAACCATTTGCCTTGCCCTCGTCCACCCCTGATCTGTTGCAAAAGATTCGGTGGGCAAGACATGCTGTAGAGATATGCTTGTTTTTCATTTAGGGTCACACCCATCCTAAAATTCTCAATCTATTTGAAGGTCAAAGTTCCTTTGTCATACCCCACCTCCGTCTTAGTGGACTTGACCACACGACAGGCCTTAGGTTATTACTAACACTTTCTATGTTGAACCTTAAAAATGTAACAAAAAGGACTCTTAAGGGAATAAATTTCATTTACTGAAAAGAATAGGTACAAAACCTTATCAATGCTTAAAAGTCATCAACGCTAACATATAGCAATTTTAAATAAAAGGCTAATCAAGTTCTCCCAATATTTTTTTATACCAGGGTCTCTAGGGTAGGTCTTGATCTTCTTGAGCTTCAACAGCAAACATTCTGGCCTAGTTCTGCCCATGACCCTGATTTTGCCCCTGGTTGGCATTTTGTTGTTGCTGTCTACCTTGAGAATGATCATTCTAACCTCTTCCTTGTGTTCTATGGTTGATGAGCCTGAGCACGTGTAGTCAAGTAATTTCTTTCCAAATGATCGTTTCGTCTACACACATAGCATAGTCCATGCTTCCTCGCCTATTCTTTTATTTCATCTTTATCTTGCCTCTATTTTTGAGTCTGTGGTGCCTTCCCACCAATTTTATTCTTTTTTTGGGCCTCTAGGTTCTCTATTTCATTACTAGGTTTCTTGTTTTTTCCTTTCAACCTTTGCTCTAGGTTGAGTTCTTGTTTAAGCATCAAGGCTTGTTCCACAACATCCTTATAAGTTTTTTTTGGGGCCCAAGGTCATTATTACTGTATGGATCTCAATCTTGAGTCCCTTAGTAAACCGATTATCTTTCATTTTTTTCTCTAATCACCTCCCAAGAGAACTTATCCAATTCAATAAACTTTCTCTCATACTCAGCTACTGTCAAGTCCTTTTGATTCAACCTGATGAAGTCTTCCTGCAGCTTCTTTTATGTCACCTCCGAACATAACTTTTCATAGAAGATCTCCTTGAACTCTTCCCAGTTCATCTTCTCAATGTCTGTGTCGGAGTCCATCCTCATCATATGCAAACAACTACTGGTTGGTTCCTTGAAATGATGTGTGGCGATCGCCACCCTTCTTGAATCCTTCAATATTTGTTTCATGAAACGCTCGTACTATCATGATTTTAAATTCATGTTTCGAGGTTCTCAATCTGTTTAGTGGCCTAAAAATTTTACCTCTAGGTTTTTTTCATGCATGGGTATAGGATTTGGTCTTAAAGCAAATAAACAATAAGGCATGCACATTACAAAATCATACAATCAAGCTAGCACAACAAGGTTCCAAGCTTCCACCTAAGCTTTTAGGTTAAAATGTCTCATACCACTCTACCCCTTCCACTTAGGCTTTCAACCATAATAGAGCCGCACCCAAACAATTTTGCAAATTACTCAATAACTATGGTTCTTGAGCCCACTATCCTCAACCATCCCATACTAGCGAGCATAGAGAAACCTATTCTTCCAAAGTTACCAATCAATCACTGTTAGGAACCCCGCAAGTGTACGGGATCGCAATAGTAATACCGGTGAGACCGGATATCGTCCTCAGGGAACATATAAAAACCAACTATCTTAAAGCCCAATTTACTATCGATTTAAACTTTATTAAAGCTACAAATTCGATTGTTTGAGAATTATAATGAAATTTCTATAAACAGTTAAATGTAAAACTGGAAAGTAAAATAATGAAAACTCTTTAGATTAATTATCTAGGATAGTAAACTTTCTTGTGATCACCTT
>JAJIYU010014859.1:0-13012 GCA_030144865.1 Tinospora cordifolia
TTTTCTATATTAATATCATACTAAAAATACTATTTTCTTATTCAAATAGAGAAGCATATATTTACCCAATAATTCTATATGTCTAATATTAATCAATGTATATTCCTTTATACTCTTATGCTAGCTAATTAATTGCATACCAATGACAAATATATATATGCATTTATATATAAATATATATGTATATGTGTTTTAAACTCAAATTTCGGTTATTACGTGACTAAAATTTCAGGTATTACACTAATTAACTAGCTCTTGTCTTGTACATAACTTCTTGTTGGAAATAAATTGTTCTATGCAATCCATCAACAATGACTACGCCATCAGTCCAAGATTATACAAATTATATAATTAATGAGAGTAGTTAACAACATCAAATAAATTTAAACACATGATATAAAAATAAAAAGTCAAAAATAGTTAAAAAATGCAGGGTTCCACCTTGATAATGTTAACCCTTGTAATAAGGGGTTTGTCTTAGAATGACAAATTCCACATAACAAGGATCAACCTCGTAAGGCCAACCTGATGATAATTATTTTTTTTTAGACAAAAACACAACATTTTATAATTGAATACAACAAAACCTTACCTCTAGTTAGTGTATGTTGTTTGAGGAATAATCTTCACCCTCCATGTCATCTCAAAAAACAAGTTCATGATGTTGTTTGTGTAAGGATTTTGTCTCAAATAAAAACCATCTTCAACAAATCATCTTCAAACTTTAAAAAAAATATTCAAATAGTATAAAAACTAGTTAAGGTCGTAAATAATATGATCACTTTTCTTTTTGTATACAAAATGAGTATTCTTTTAGTAAGATACTATAAAGAAATGGTGATGTGAGGCATAAACAATGGCATTTTTTGTTCCAAGATAGTGGATTGGGGTGTGGAATGGAGTATGAGTTAGTTCTATGTTAAGGGCCATTTGGTCAATTGATGTGAGGGTATGCAACACTCTACCCTCCGACCACCTAATGCACTAGGGTTAAATTATGGAAATGTCATTGGGTGTCAATGTTTATTTTCAAACACATTTTAAATTCTCAAATGGGGTCAATCAAAAGATACGATGCTGCTTTAATAAAACTACTCTAACACAACTAAATAGATTGTTGGACCTTGTTTCATAACTACAACATTTCATCAATTATGATAAATCAACATACCATTATGAGGTTGTCACATGTTCTAGTTAATTATGGCCAGGGTTTCCACTAGAAGATGGGAAATCAAGGTATCGATAAGGTCCTCTAAAAATATGGTCATAAAACTAACATCACAAGTATGCATTAAGCATGTTAAACATCAAAAGTAAAGAAGGAACACTAGCAATTGTCACATAACAAATTCAAGTGTCAAAATGTAAATAAGTGGCCCAACTAGCCAATACAAATGGTTCTCAAGTAAAATAATAGAAATACAAAGTAGACTTAAGGCCCATCACGTGAACCTAAGTAAAAGTCACCTAGTAATCTCGTTAGTAAGGCTACCCACAGAGTTTCCATCAAAACGGATCTCTAAGTTGCCTCTAATCAATAAGTATTTGAAAGGTAAAATGAACGAGGGAGCTCAAAAGAGCCTAACGGATCATCCTAAATACCTCACATACATTGAATTAAGATAATATATGTACAATTACTTACAACACATTAGGCATTTGTAGCATTTCATTGTTTTGGGTTAACGTTAGGACCAAAAGAACTTTCCTTGATATTTTCCTATCTTAGATGAAACATTAATCGATTCAACGTTTTGTTCAAGGATACCTCTTAAGGTGAGCATCAATTCAAGGATACTATCCCAATGATGACATCTACTATTAGGGACAATTCCTAAGATAGGCTCACACCTATGAGCAAACCTCTAACAAGACTTGGTGGGCATCATATATGGAAGTGGTGTTTTACTAGTCCATTATTCAAAGGTTCAGCCTACCAAATGAGGGGAATGTACCCACAGTGATCAAATTCAGATCTACCGCGCTAAAACCAACTTCTTAGGACCAATATCCACGACTATCAGTTATGAATATGTCACATTGGTACGTGTTTTTAGACTTATTAATATTCTTTTGATTCTTCAAGTTAAAGCATGTGAATAATTCAGATTGAAATCGACTAAACAAATATGTTTCCAACACAACATATTTATAGATCATGCATGGATCAATAATCAATTAAAGGCATTATATCATCAGGCGAGTGTCAAATAATGTGGCTAGATATCCTAGCATGGTATTCATTGAATCACCCATAGATGTCAACATGCATATGTATGATGTTATCATGAATTCATTCAGTTTGGGACAATGTATATCCAATTATATCTATCATCTAAAACTAGAAGACATAGATGAGTATTGGGATTCATTTCCCATCTTTTTCTTCATCTTTTATCACATTTTCCTTGCTATTCTAAGGTCCTAACCCACCAATCAAGTGTGATTTCTATGTTATGTATGGTTGTGCCTAAGGGCATACTAGTTGAAGAAGATTCTCGTTCTTTATCCATTGAAACCCCAAGCTTCTTCCAAAACATACAACGTTTTGGATATATATGATAATATCTAGACAGATGGATCTTATATGAGTTGTATGATGAAATACCACATCAATGGACCGATAGGAATCTAAATCCATCAAATCATCATGTTATGATCTTGTACACCCTAGGTTTCCCCGTTCTATCATCTGGCTTACGTTTTGCATGTAGCATTCAAATCAAGTGACTTTATAAAATTACGTCAATACTTCCACATATTAAAGGTAACATATGAAACATCTTTATTTTCCCCAAGGGCTAGAAATACCTACATGGCTACACACTTGGAACCATGATGGTTGTTACTCAAAAACCCCAAAACGTCATGTTTTGGAAATTTTTCTCTAACCTAACTATGGGTAAATGTGTGTGGGGTGTTAAACAACTATTCCCTACTTCAAACCATGTCCAATGGCGATGGTATTCATGTTGAAAACCTCACCTTAACTTTGTCCCAATGTTGGTCATAGGTAGGTGCATGGATATGTACCTTAAACAAGGGTTTTAAAGATCATACCTTCCTATGTATGACCTTCCTTTTGATTCTTTGTTGGTTGAGTTCTTTAACTTCTTTCTCTTATGTTTTTATACCCTTTGAGGTTACAACTTCAACAAAAGAACATGAAAAAAGATCCCAAGAGAAAGGCTTGGCCAAAAGAGTACATTAGTTGTAGGTTTGAACATCTATTTTTGGTGCATTCTCGGTGGTGTTTGCCTAGACTATAGGGATAGTTTTGAAGTGAGTTTTTGCTTTTATGAGTGATTTGAAGAGTTTTTCAAGGTGAAAATAGTAGATTTTTGACAACCATACGGACATCCCATGGGTGGTCTTTTTTTAGGCAAAAAAAACGTGGGGTTTAAGTGGAGAAAGGTTATGCTTCAAGGGGTTTTGTGGCTAATCTCATTCTAAAGGCTATTGGTTGATCTTTGAAAAACTTTCAAGGGTGAGAAAAAGTGTCGGAAAAGTGTTTTCATGGTCATTGAGATGTAGAAACTTAAGTTGTTCAAGGGTGACAACCATAAATGTGAAGACGAATAGAGAAAGATGTATGTGTAATAACTTGTGCCTGCTACATATCGATATTTTTTCCACCTTAGCCACCACTGATTGGGTGTAGAATTTTATTCTTGGCAAGACTCAAACCTAAGTCTCCCAAAAGTGTTTGGCACTAGTGAGGCTTGCAATTGCTCATTTAGCCCAGATATCACTCTAGTGTCAGACCGATGAGAGATATTACAATTTATCCCCCTTAGAGTAGTCATGTCCTCATGACTCACACCTCTATCACACCTAGAGTGGCTCTGAGACCACCTTTGTAACACCATGCCTCCCCTACCCAGGCCCACGTCATCCGACGATATCTTTCTTCGATATTTTACGGCCGGCTGGGAGGCAAGCCCATGCTACGTTAACCTTTTTTCCTTTCATGAAACTTTTTGTGTAAATTAACTTATGCACAATATATTTCACAAATATAATAACGATGTGATGAAATAAAATTTCTAATATTATTAATTAATTCAAAATCCAAAGTACATAAGACGTTGACTATTACAATGGAAAAATAAAATTTGAATAAACTTGGGCAAACGTGCCCTACAATTAAATAAACTCCTAAGAAAATGATTTAGATAACTCCTAGATAGTCTTGACATTTTAATTTTCTGAACTATTGAAAATAAGGGATGAACTATAAAGCTCGGTGAATCATTCCAAATATTTAATTCATTATTTTGACAAAATAAAATATATATAACAAGCACTAACAAGGAATTTAAATGATTCAAACAATTTATTTTTTTGGTTGCATTAAAGACCGAAAGGATATCTCCCAGCATTTTAACCCTAAGGAAAGAACTACTATACTGAACTCAAACCCATTCGAGTGCGGTAGGATCAACTCTGATCCCTCTATTATCTCACAACTTCTGATTGGAATGCTCACGGTGCAATTTTGACCCCGTGCCGGTACGTGGTTAAGATTTTTATTTAATCTTATATTAAATGTAAAAGCATAATATTTAAATAATTTAACAGTATATAAACATTTCAACAAGGTGACATTTCATCATAGATTATGGATAAAAATAAACCTAAGCATGCATATTCTATATGGGATGTATTTAATATTAAAAATCTAACACTCAAGCAAGTCTTATTTGAATCAAAATAATAAATTAAAAAGTGAAAGTCAATATACAACATTCTATTTAATAAAAAGCAACAGTTTAGGTTAATACCAATGTCAAATATAATATCACCAGTAAAGATTACTCACCAATTACTGTCCAACCAGTTCTTAATATCCAATAACCGTCTAGTTCCACAACACCAATCAACTCCTGTCATCACAAATCATTTTGCATACCTCAAATCAAATTCAACTCATTTGAATTTATTTTATAAATCATTTTTCACGTATTTATCGCTCCTATTTGACTCAAGATATTCATTTAATTCCACCTATTAGTGCGCATTAACTCGAACATACTTAATAGTCTTTGATATTACTTTTGTTGCTCATATAAAATAATTTTGTAGCAGAAAATATCAAAAATAAGCTTTTTAACTATATTTTTATTAAGATTTCCATTTTCAATAAATAACCCTATAGGTCAATCGCTCACCAAAATTCCAATTGATATCCAAAATTTATGAATTTGGTGTCGATGGGTACGTATTTTCATTCTCTACACTCCTATGAGTTTCAATCAGGGTTTTATTGGGGTTTAACACCATCAAAAATCCATCCAAAGGTTATAAAACTATGGGTATTTATTTTGGAATATACAGTATAAACAAATGAGAACTAACTACATATTTGAGATCTACTTATCAACAGGAGTATTTTGGTATAACTTTTGTTGAGTTTTACTCACTGTAGAAAAATACTCAATTTTTGGGTACGAGTATAAAACACTATCCATAATAAAAATTGTATCGATAAGATTGTAGTACAAGGCTTAATTAGCATTTTAGTAACTAGAATCAGAGAAAATGACTTACCTACGCGTCAGATTCGGTGAAAAATCGGATTTCCCCCTCTTTTCTTCTCTTTTCCGTCTCTGTATTCTCTGAACGTGGAAACCGAAGAAAAAAGAAAAAAATCGAGATGGAGATAAGACCCCGTTGATTTGATTTTATATAACCCAAAATAATTTCAATTTTACCCTAGTTTAGAAAATTAATCCCTTAAATACCAACCTTATATAACTTATTCCCAATTTTACTTTGGTTTTAATTCCATAAATACCTACATTATATAAATTATTCCCAATTTTACTTTGGTTTTAATTTCATAAATACCTACCTTATATAAATTAATTTCATATGCGTATACCTTATATAAATTAATTCCATATGCGTATACCTTATATAAATTATTCCCATTTTTACCCTAAATCATATATTTACCTATAATATTTTTTAAATAATTTTTTATATTTTTGCCCTAAATTCTCCATTTTTTTTTTCAAAAATCAGTTCAAAAAGGCCCCCATAAATAACCTTTTTGTTTTCCGATTTTTTCCCAACTTGAAGCACGTGATTTATTTTATTTCTTTAATAAATATTGTAATAAACATTTAAATCATGATTTTGAACATTTTTATATTTATTTAGTATTTTTAAAAATTCATTTATTCCTTCTTCACAAACCTCGTATACATATATATATATATATATATATATATATCTTACTTAAACATTATTTATACATACATGTACACATACATGTACGTGTACAATACATAATTGTACACTCATACGTCATGTAAACGTGTCATGAAAATTCGAGTCGTTACAATCTCTCAAACTTAAGGAATTTCGTCCTCGAAATTTAAATTAAAGGAACATACCTTAAGTAGTGAAGAGGTCTAGGAACTGCTCCCGCATCATATCCTCACGCTCGCAGGTTTGCTCCTCATTGTCATGAAAATGCCATTTGACTCTAACTAGAGGAATTTCTTTATTTCTCAATTTCTGTATTCTCCTATCCACTATTTTTATAGGTCTTTCTTCATAACTGGTATCCTCCCTAACTTGTAACTGAGTCAAATCTAAGAAATGTGTCGGATCCAGATAAAACTTTCGTAACATAGACACATGGAACACATTATGAACACCAGCTAACTGAGGTGGTAGAGCAAGCATGTAAGCTAATGGACCAACTCTCTCTAAAATTTCAAATGGTCCTACAAAGTATGGAGCTAACTTTCCCATCACTCCAAATCTCATCTGACCCTTCTGTGGTGAAATCTTTAACAAAACTTGATCACCAACAACAAACTCCAATGGTCTATGCCGATTATCAAAATAATTTTTCTGGCGATCTTGGGCTGCTTTAAGTTTCTGCCTAACCTGCTTAATCTTCTCTGTGTGATTTGCAATAACCTCAAGCCCCAGTAGTTGTGATTCTCCAACCTCATACCAACACGTCAGAGATCTACAAGGTCTTCCATAAAGAACCTCAAATGGTGCCATACCGATACTAGCCTGATAATTGTTATTATAAGCAAACTCATACAAATAGAGATACTCATTCCAGCTCCCACCAAACTCCAATATACAAGCCTTGAGCATGTCCTCAAGCATTTGAATAACTCGTTCAGACTGTCCGTCGGACTGAGGATGAAACGCAGTATTGAGACAAATACGGGTCCCTAACCGAGTCTGCAATGATTGCCAAAACCTCGAAGTAAGATCTCTATCTGACACAATAGATACAGGTACTCCATGCAGTCTCACTATCTCTTGCATATACAACTTGCTCAGCTTGCCCACAGAGTCCTTGATGTTTACTGGAAGAAAATGAACAGATTTTGTCAACCTATCAACAATTACCCAGATGGCATCATATCTACTTGGAGTGTGTGATAACCCAACAATAAAATCCATCGTGATATGCTCCCATTTCCATTCTGGAATGGATAATGGTTGCATCTACCCTCCAGGCCTCTGATGTTCAGCCTTTACTTGCTAACACACTCCACATTTTTGTACATATTCAGCTATATCCTTTTTCATTCCATGCTACCACACTGTTCTTTTCATATCACGGTACATCTTGGTCGCTCATGGATGAATAGTGTACTGTAATCTGTGTGCATCCTGAAGTAACTTAGCCCTAAGCTCTTGGTGAACTGTTACCCATATCCTCCCTTGGAATCGTAAGATACCATCAGAATCTCGATGCCAACCATTTTGATCAGAAGTATTAGCCCAAGAATCATACTTTCCAAAATCTGGATCATGTTGCTGCAATTCCTTAATCCGTTGACTTTGAGCATCTGTCAACCTCATACGCATTTGAGCACATATGCCCAATGAAACATCAACAGAAAATGTGCTCATGACTGTAGCCCATTCTAACATCCGCCATTCATGAGCCATTTGACAAGCCACAACTCCAAGTTCAGTCCGCTTCTTGCTCAATGCATCAGCAACAACATTGGCTTTTCCAAGGTGATACTCAAGATTAAAATCATAATCTTTAAGAAATTCTAACCATCTGCCTTGCCTCATATTCAACTCTTTTTTATCAAACAAGTACTTCAGACTTTTATGATCAGAGTATAATGTAAACTTCTCACCATAGAGATAATGTCTCCAGATTTTCAAAGCAAACACTACTGCCACTAATTCTAGATCATGTATTGGGTAATTTTTCTCATGCACCTTTAATTGTCTAGATGCATAAGCTATTACTCTACCCTCTTCCATCAAAACACACCCCAAACCTGAATGTGATGCATCCGTATAAATGACTAGTTCCTTCCCGGGCTTTGGAAGTACTAATACAGGTGCAGTAGTCAGCTTCCTCTTCAAAGCAATAAAAGCTTCTTCACATTCATCAGTCCACACAAAGGCCACAGTCTTCTGAGTTAGCCTAGTCAGTGGAGTAGCTATTTTAGAAAAACCCTCCACAAATTTCCTGTAATATCCTGCTAAACCTAGAAAACTTCTAATTTCAGTTACCGTGGTTGGTCTGGGCCAGTTGATAATAGCCTCAACCTTTGAAGAATCTACAGAGACCCCCTCTGCACTTACCACGTGACCTAAAAACTTCACTTCATCTATCCAAAACTCACATTTACTGAACTTCGCATATAATATGTGTTCTCTCAAGGTCTGTAAAGTAGTCCTGAGATGTTGTTCATGCTCTGAATAAATTAGAATATCATCAATGAATATAATGATGAAGTGATCAAGATATAGTTTAAACACTTTTTGCATTAAATCCATAAACATAGCAGGTGCATTGGTTAACCCAAATGGCATAACCAAAAATTCATAATGTCTATACCTTGTCCGAAAAGCTGTCTTGGATATATCCTCTTCTCTAATCCTCAACTGATGATACCCCGATCTCAAATCAATCTTTGAAAAGTATTTGGCTCCAATTAGATGATCAAATAAGTCATCAATTCGAGGAAGTGGATATTTGTTTTTTTATAGTTACCCTGTTCAGCTGACGATAGTCTATATACAACCGTAGACTCCCGTCTTTTTTCTTCACAAACAACACTGGTGCTTCCCAAGGCGACATACTTGGGGCGATAAACCCTTTACTCAATAATTCTTCAATTTGCACCTTGAGCTCTTGTAATTCCTTTGGGGCCATACGATAAGGTGGAATAGAGATGGGTTTAGTTCCAGACATCAACTCAATAATAAAATCAAAATCAATTTCCCTTTTCGGAGGTATTCCAGGTAAGTCTTCAGGAAATACATCTAGAAATTCATTTACTACAGGAATTTCTGACAACTGAATCTCCCGTTCCTTTTCATCCACTATCTTTATATTAGCTAACCATTGTGTTTCCTCATCAGTAACTAATCGACCTCGAGTGGGAGTTTTTGAGGTATCCATGCCTCTATACACAAAAGAAGGTTGTCCTGGAATCTGAAAAACTACTATCTTGGCAAAACAATCAAGATAAGGATGATAAGCTGCAAGCCAATCCATACCTAGTATGACATCAAACTCCAAGAACTCTAGAACTCTTAAATCAACAGACATTTTATATCCTTCATATTCAACAACGCATTTCTCACATATCATATTAGGATAAATCCTTTCTCCAGCAGTTGTACTCAATATCAAAGGTGTACTGGTTCTAACAGGAGTAAGTCCCAATCTATCTACCATGCTACCAAAAATAAATGATAATGTGGATCCCGCATCAATTAAGACATACATCATAATATCACAAATGCTTATCATACCTTCAATTAGATTCCTACTAGCCTTGGGATCAGGTTCAGTCACTGCTTTAGCTTGTTCTCTTGGAGGCGCTGAAGTCATTTGGGATGGAGCTGTCAATCCCTTTTGTGGTGCTCAAAATGGACATTCATTTCTTTTGTGCCCTTTTTGCCTACACTGGAAACAAGTAATAGATGAAGGAGGAGTGAAATACCTTGTTTGTGACTGTACCCTGGCACTGACATTCCACTCTGTCCTCTGCCACCTTGTCGTCATGATGATACGGGCGATCCAATTGAGGAACTCTGACTCTGAGATCTCCCCATAAATTGTTGTCCCCTAAAACCTACTGTTGGAACTAATATCATTGGTGTGGTAGATGATTCAATCCTACTAGATACTTCTCCCATACGAAATCTTTTATTTCCCTTGTATTGGTTTTTGTTCCACCTGGATTTGTTTTTTCCCTGGAACGCTAAATTTTGTCCAAATGGTAATAGGGAGGTACGTGATGCAGTTTCCTGATTTACACTCTCAACCCTCTCAAAGTCCAAAGCCTGATTAACGGCATCCGCTTAAGTCTTTACCCCAGCTAGTGCTAATCCCTTACATATGATGTCACGGAACCCATCACGAAGCTTTCGCATTCATAGATTATCGGTGTCCACTAGCTCTGGTGCAAAGAAAGACAATCGAGTAAATTCATGTTCATATTCTCGAACTGTCTTATTCCCCTGCTTCAAACGAAGAAATTGATCCCTTCGCTTATATTTCTCAGCTGGTGGAAAAAAGCACTCATAAAACATTTCTTTAAATTTCTCTCAAGAAACTTCACCTAAATGTCGTCTACCTGTAGACTTCCACCATCGCTCTGCATCCTCGGTGAGTTTAAAGGTAGCTAATCTCACGTTGTCCTGATCTGCCACTTGCATATCTTCAAATATCGTTTTTATCCTCATCAACCAGTTTTCTACAACTTCCAGCACCAATCCTCCTGTGAATGTTGGAGGTTCTCTCATTTTAAAAGCTTTCATTACCTTATTATATCTTTTCTTTTCTTTCTCATCCCTTCTGTCTACTGGTACTGGAGTTTTTGTTGCAACGGTAGGTACTACTTCATTAACCCCAACGCTACTGACACCAACTTCAGGAACTAGTGATGCATTAGGCCTCTGCAACTCTTCTCTAATCTTAGCCATCATTTCTGTTAGTTGGGTGGTACTCTGTTGTTGCATCAGTGCCATCTCCTCCAACTTCTTAAACCGTTCCTCATGAGGATCCATAATTCCCTTGCCTTCTTTTCTTTAATCTACTCATTTATAAAAGAAAAGAATTGCATTAAATAACACTAAAAATTTTATAGTCTAGAGCCAGCTACCCACACAAAATCTATATTAATGATACATATCCATTAACCATCATATGAAGAAACTAATAGAAATAGACACACCTCAAACTTAACTAATATTTCATTTAACCATAGTTAATTTATACATCACAAAAATGACCCACCATTGTTCTTCATCAGTATTTTACCTTTCCTTCCTTATTTACACCCCAAAATACATTCATAACTTAAGTTATTCTTACTGCCTTATGTACAACAAAAAGAGATTTTTTCTTTACTACAATTACTCTAATGACCGCCCACAGCTATTACAGATTCGTTTTGCTTGTTTTCCTTTGCCCATTGAGGGTCCTGCTTCCCTCTTCCTTCTCTTGTTAATATTTATACTAGATGTGTTATTGCTATGTACTGCAGCAACAGCTATGGGAATTGCTACTACTTCCACGGCATTTTCGGACTGCTCTGGCTCTAGCGGATGCAAAACTTGATTCACTAGAGCTTCTAGGCGAATCAACCACGCTCGCAGTTGTTCATGACTACGACAAATAGTGTCCAGAATGGCATCAACCCACGCTGGGAGCCGCTCACTGGGTCCTGATCGATTCGCCATTCTATAAACCTGATAGGTTCACAGTCAAACAAACCAACTCAGTACATAGTCAGCATATAGCACGCACGCACTCATCTGCAATAGCAATCAGTCAATCAAAACATGATTCCTAACTAAGGTAACTCCCTAAGGCTAGTAAAACTAAGACTTGATCACACAAGGCAACGACGGGGCTCGTCGTGACGATAATGTCTCCACTTTCACACGCTGGACAAACTCCGAACGCGTAGTGGGTTTTAATCCACACAATGACTTATTGTCGTCGCCTCGGTGAACACATCGTCTCAATGAAACACTCACCCCGCACTTATTAGCCTAGGGACACTCCAGTACACAGCCGATGTGGCAATCACACCTCTAGTACCCCTGAAGTGGTTCTGATACAACCATCGTCATTACGAATCACAGGCTCTGATACCACTATTGTCGCGACCCCTTCGCAGGTGACGTCACGACCGGCACAGAATTCCCAAACATGTTAGAACTCTAACATGTCCGAAAATCCTGTAAGCCTCCCTAGCCAAATCACCCAATTATTTCTAAAAATTTTGACAGAGTCACCTCTAAAAATATAACATTTCACATATTTCAAAACACCTGATAGTCACAATCATAAACAAAACCACATATTTTCTTTCATCCACATAACCATACATCCACAAAATCCATCATTTCTTAGTAATACATTCAAATGACAACACATTTATATCCATTTCCCAAAATAATAATCTAACAAATGTTTATACTTCTCACATACTATTAACTCAAAAAAAAAAAAAAAACCCAATAACCATTTCACATCATCTTGCCTTTACCTTTCCTGTCCGAACCTAGAGAAAATGATTGAGAGTGGAGTGAGCAAACAACAAGCTCAGTGAATAATCCAACTTATGGTATTATACAACCATCATATGTATATAAAAACATGTGATGCAAAAACAAATTTAAATCACGTGTGAAATGAAGTAAACATAACATACATGCGTAACTTAATGTGTAAACATGCATTTGATTTCAATAACATGCACTTTTTTAAAACACGAGCCATCTCCATCCTTCCAGATAATAGAGCGAATCTGCTCTTCACCGCACAAATGAGGAGTGCACCGGACCTCTAGTTATCCAATTATCTACTCATTTCTACCTCATTCATCTCATGCCAGGAATGCACCAACCAGAATTACTACAATGGTCAATCCTGTGAGTCTGTTCCCAGAGACTATGACCAATAGAAATGTTGTCATGTCAATAACCTACTTAGGTACGTCATTGACATGCTACAATGCATCAAAATCATTTCATG
>JAJIYU010014860.1:0-12989 GCA_030144865.1 Tinospora cordifolia
TGGCATGGCTATAAAGCCATGGTGGTTGCTTTTTTCTTTTTCTTTTTCTTTTTTGTTTTTAGCAACTATACTTGTTCAAATATTTGGTCCGACTAACAATCGAATCCACACCGACATATGAGACCTAAATTATTTCTTCATGTAGGCATTGCTTAAATTGTTCTTTGGTTTTTGTCCATAAGATTGTTATATGTATATAGACGCAAACACGCAAACACGCACACTCGCACACATATATATTCCCATTTTGATTGTCTGAGGACTTCCATGTGGATATATGTATATTATTAAAGTTATCCTTGGTGGATCGGTGACTAATGTCAAAAGTCAAAAAATTTGGAGGTGAGGCAATCAAATTGTTAGTAGGTGGTTAACCTAATGCTCTGAAAATCCTAGTTCATCTTCGTCTTCATCTTCATCTTCTTCTTTCTTCCTAGTCTTTGTGAGGATCTGACACACTCGTACAACATGGGGAAGACTCGAGGTCTGGGAGCTGGGCGAAAGCTTGAGACGCATAGGAGGTCATAGAGGTGGACAGACAAAGCTTACAAGAAGAGTCATCTTGGGAACGAGTGGAAGAAGCCTTTTGCTGGGTCTTCCCATGCCAAAGGCATTGTGCTTGAGAAAAATGGCATTGAAGCCAAGCAACCCAACTCTACAATCCGTAAGTGTGCTAGAGTGCAATTGATAAAGAATGGGAAGAAAATTGCAGCATTTGTTCCCAATGATGGTTGCTTGAACTATATCGAAGAGAATGACGAAGTTTTGATTGCTGGATTTGGTCGTAAGGGCCACGCCGTGGGAGATATAGCTGGAGTTAGGTTCAAGGTGGTGAAGGTTTCTGGCGTATCACTGTTGGCTCTATTCAAAGAGAAAAAAGAGAAGCCACTCTGCTAATTTTATATGCTGTTAATTTGGTCATATTTCCTGATAAGTGTTAGGTTTTAATTGTCCTAGATATACTTTTTTTTTTCTTTTTTGATGCATCAACTGTTCTTTTTTATTTTTTTTATTTTTTTAAGTTGCTCTTACATTCCATTTCAGAGAGTATTTAGAGAACTTTGGTTTGGTTGGATCCCCATTAATGCACTATTTTATATATAAATATATAAATGTTATCTTAAAAAAAAAGGTGGTTAACCTAATGGAATTGGAATAGCCACCAAGCATCAACATGTTAAAATATAACATTAGAAAGCAGAAGCAATTAAAAACAATTACTAAAAACAAAATCTAATCATAAATGGATGTCGGGCAAGAAATAGTTATTCAACCTTAGATAACATATAGGGGTTCGTGGAAGGAAGTTTATTCATTCAATTTACCCTCAATTTAGACAACAAATAAGATGGAAAATGGAAAATGGAAGAGAAATTAAATTTTGGGAAGACCAGTGGTGTGGATCTCTCTTTCTAGTCACAATGTCCTAGAATTCACAAACTCTCAAGACTACATAAGGTAGAGATAGTTGCTTTTAGAGTAGAAAATGAGAAAGAGGGACAACAAAATCAGGGTGGGACTTGAAGCTTAGAAGAAACATGAACTGTGAAGAGAAGTAGGAGATAGTAGTTATGTTACATATCTTAGAGGAGGATAGACTAACTAAATGCAAGACAGGATTCTTTGTTTGGGGACTACTTCCAGAGAATGCTCAACAAAATCTTTCCAAAATTTCATCACAGATAATTCTTTAGGGGGAGAAGGGTATTGGTCAAGAACAACAAACTTCATTTTAACAACCAAAATCCCAACAAAAGCGAAGATGTTAGATAGTTAATTAGCCATGAGAAACTCAATAGTGTTGACATGGTACATAAGAAGAATCCTAATAAAGCATTCTCACCTCATTGGTATTGTTTGTATAGGGAGGAGGTGAGGTAGTAAAGCATATTTTTGGTTGCTGCTCATTCATCAATTGTATATGGAGGGGATGGAAGGACAAGCACAATATGATGGATGCACCAGCTTAAGACCAATTTTTTGAAGTTTTGCCCAACATTGATGCCACAATGAGAGAATACTAAGTGTGTCCTCTTTGCGGCGTGTTATGTAAGAATAATATCATTAAATAATATTTTATTAAGTTAATAGCCCTCAGGGGTAGTGGCGTGGTGGTCGCATCGGATATAGCGCTAATACCCATGGCGCGATGTCGAGACCTATGTCTCGGATTCGAGTCGATCATCTGCCACTTGAGTCTCTTGTTGTCTCCCGAGTCCTAGCCTTGGGGTGGGCGAGTGCACTTCGGGGTCAGCGGTTGGGCTTAAGCCCGGACACAACCATGTCATCAAAAAAAAATTTATTAAGTTAATAATGTTATTGTTAACAAATTAAGAAAATCATAATCAGACCGTAAACTATAATGAAGCAAATCAAGGTGTGAATATCCAGTACTTGGAAGTCCTTGTTCATTGAAGAATATTCTCACTGAAGATTCTACCGCATTGACATCGACATTGAGATGGGAAGATGGCTCCGAAAGGTCTTTGAGTAGGCTAGTAAGGCTATGAGAGATGGGTTGTTCAAGCGGATTAGGAGAAGTCGAGGATTGACCTTGGTGGTAGAAACATTTACTAATAGGCGAGGCAATACTATGAGATTGATGAAGATTGCAGATGGAAGACAGCGACTAATTTTTGTTCCAGAAGATGGGCAGAACAAGAATTGTGTGACGACCCCAACCTGAGCCCATAGAACCCCCCTCAGGGCACTCTGTGCTAGGTGGTCACTCAAAGGTATTGTCCCATTCCACAGAAGTTTTAACACGCCTCCGCGGAGATTCGAACCCAAGACCTGGGGCTCAATGGTAGCGAATGAGGAATGAATTAAGTACTTGAGCCCCAGGTCTTGGGCTCGAATATCCGTGGAGGCTTGTTAAAACCCCTAGGGGAGGGATAATACCTTTGAGTGACCACCTAGCACAGAGTGCCCTGAGGGGGAGAGGGATAATACCTTTGAGTGACCACCTAGCACAGAGTGCCCTGAGGGGGGTTCTGTGGGCCTAGGTTGGGGTCGTCACAACTTCTGTGGGCCCAGGTTAGGGTCGTCACACAACCAGTCCTCTGCTGCCTCTAGGCTAATACCACCTCTGAACCTCTCCGGGCATAGATCCATAAAGCTCTTGAGGAGCCAGACATGGGCCCTCTCCTCTCCTTGTCTGTCTTGGGTTGGGGCTACTCTATCACTTGTCTTGGCCCAGCAGGCGGGAGACCTGCATGGTCGACCATATAACGCCTCAAATGGCGTCATCCTAATACTCGACTGGTAGTTGTTATTATAAGCAAATTCGCATAGAGCCAAGTGATCCTCCTAGCTACCATCAAAATCCAAAATACAAGACCGCAGCACATCCTCAAGGATCTAGATCACACGCTCAGACTGGCCATCAATCTGTAGATGAAATGCTGTACTAAGGCTCACCCTCGTCCCCAACTGAGTCTGCAATGTGGCCTGTTGTTGTGACTGTGGCTGAGGGGTATCGCTAGATACCACTGAAATCTCAGGGCGCTCATCTAAACAATCCATCTCATACCGCAGGGCCTCCCTCTGGATCTCCTCTAAAGTCCGGGCCCTAGATGTAGAAGTCACTTGCCTGATGGTGACTCTCAGCCCTCGCCGATAGAATTCGACTCTCTCCTTCTAGTCAGCAATCAACCCAGGTGTGTAGGCCTCCAACTGTAGAAACCAATGTGTATACTCTCACACCGTCATAGTCCCTTGGCGCAGGCTCAGAAACTCTACCTTCTTACGTTCCCTCTCAGTCTCGGGCATGTAAGCCTCTAGAAACAACTCTCTGAACTTGGCCCATGAAGTGATCTGGCCCTCAATACTCCTGGTAGAATGCCACCATCTAGCAGCCTCACTCTCTAGCATGTGGGCTGAAAACAGAACCTGATCTGCCTTCGACAACCTCAGGGTCGCGGCATTTTTTCTCCATGTTAAGCAACCAGTCCTCTGCCGCCTCTAGGCTAATACCACTTCTGAACCTCTCCGGGTGCAGATCCATAAAGCTCTTGAGGAGTTGGGTATGGGCCCTCTCCTCTCCCTGTCTGTCTTGGGCTGGGGCTGCGAGTGCTACTATTGGCCCAACTGGTGGCTCAGCAGTCGATGCCTCAGGTGGAGTAGGTTGTGCAACTGGCTCGACCCTCCGTCTGTCAGCCTCTAATTGGTCAAGTCTCTCCATCAATAAGGTTGTTTGGGCCTGAACGACCTTTTTAGAGGCCTTAATCATTGCTCAAGCCTCTGTATATGGTCTCGCTCAGGCTGAACAGGAGGGGGTGGTGGTGGTGTCGGCTCCCTAGGCTCAAGCGAGGGTCTGCCTCGCCTACGTGGTGCTCTATCTCGCCGAGGTGACATGTGTACCTGCAATTTAAATCTGGTCGTTGGTTATTCATACGTTTGAAATAGACTTGACTCTGAAAGTTTACTAGTATTGTGTATTATGTTCAAAATACATTTTATGATTGCTAGTCCTCTCTTCTTTATTCGAGGACTTGCTTACTTACGCAATCATTCTGGTATCGTCTAGGTTCTCCACTTATTAGTGTTTTCCAGTTCCTTTGAACCGAGGGCTCCGATATCAAGTCTTGTCGGGACCCCTTCTCTAATCCAAGGGCGGCCCGACCGGCACAGTGGCCTGACGAACCCGCTCACCAAGTCGAGTATTGGGATGGCACCGTTTGAGGCGTTGTATGGTCGACCATGCAAGTCTTCCGCCTGCTGGGCCGAGACAGGTGATAGAGCAGTCTTAGGCCTTGCCTTCATACATGAACAGAATGAGAAGATACAGAGGATTAGACAGAATATGAAGGCCGCTCAGGATCAATAGAAGAGTTATGCGGATAACTGCAGAAGGGTCCTCGAGTTCGATGTTGGTGACCATGTCCTCCTCCGTATTTCGCCTCACAAGGGGCAACCACGTTTTGGGATTTCAGGGAAGCTCGCACTGAGATATATTGAGCCTTTTGAGATCCTTGAGAGGATAGGCCCCGTTGCCTATGGGCTAGCGTTACTGCCACAGCTGTCGGGTGTTCCATGTTTCTATGTTGAGGAAATACCACCCCATTAGAGACATATTGAGCTGCGAGAGGGGACTGTACATTTGATGAGATGTCTGTGGCCATCATAGACCGAGCTGCGAAGAGGCTGTGCAACAAGGAGATACCGATGGCACGAGTACACTAGCAGTTCCATGGTGCTAAGCAGGATACATGAGAGACTGAGGATTTTATGATTCACCACTACCCTGAGTTGATGAGTGTTGCTTCTTGATTTGTATTATCTGTATCACTATAAAGTTCGAGGACATAAGGAGGTGAGGCTGTGACGACCTACGATTTTGTGCACAGAAATTTTTGGGTCCAAAGTATGCA
The DNA here is from genome assembly GCA_030144865.1 of Tinospora cordifolia. Classification (NCBI taxonomy): domain Eukaryota; kingdom Viridiplantae; phylum Streptophyta; class Magnoliopsida; order Ranunculales; family Menispermaceae; genus Tinospora; species Tinospora cordifolia. The sequence continues at coordinate 5,373 of JAJIYU010014860.1, forward strand.
TTTTCAGAAATTATAATGGAAATACATGAATTTATCTAAATTTTTTCTCAATTTTGAATTATTTATTGAAGAAAATGAGAATAATGGGAAAAAATACAAACTTGAGAAGAAAATACATGACATTATAAGGAAAATGTGATTTCTTGAGGGAAATAATTTTTAGGATTGATTAATAAATTTTTGGAACAATTATGAAACTTTTAGAGAAATTTATGGAATTTTTGGGAGAAAAATGTGATTTTTGGTAGATTATTCAAATAAATAAATAAATAAATAATAATTGTACAAATGATGAAAGTTGGTGTATAATTGGAATGTTTGATGAAGAAAGATGGAACAATAATTTTTACAATTTTAGAAAAAATGCGAAATTTAAATGTATGTGTATATATATATAAGGAAATAAGGGAAAAAATGTATATACAATGGACCTGGGTAGCCAGGCGCTGGGCCTAGATTGCCCAGGCCTGGCGCACGGGCCGGGCTAATGCTGGGCCAGCCCAACGCCTTGTTCTCCTTCTTCTCTCCCCTCTTTCCCCTTGGTTTTCTCCTCTTTTTGGCGAGAAAAACAGCTGCAGCAACTGTTTTTGGCCCCTGGACTTTTGCACTTCAGCAGCTCCATCGGGCAGAACTCAAGCAGAGGACACTTGTGCACCTTGCTGGTAACTCAACAAGCCACGTGGAGAAGTATTTCCATGCAAGAAGAACCTCCAAATCATGCAACAAAACCACCATTTTTGCTATTATTTCTATGTTTGAGGAGCCAACTTCATCTACTTCCTTCTCCCTTGTCCCTAAGCCAAACTAAGCAAGGGACCACTAGTTGGAAAGCTCTCACACTCCTCCTCAAGTTCCTACAAGCCTCGGCCACCATACTTAGGATTCTCTCCACAAAATTTCAGCTCAATCTACTGAGATTTGACCATTTAATTTAATCTCAAAATTTTTAGCTAAATCACAGGGACTTCTGGGTTTACACTCCCTAGCAGTAAATTTTCCAAATTTCCTGTGATCAATTCAACCATTGAATTTATGTAAAAATTTCCAGATTTGACCTATTCCTCCCAAAAAGTTACAAGAATTTTATTTCACAATTTTTGGACACCATGTACTAGGGTTTTTAGGTGTACTAACAAAGACTTAAAAAATCCCGTATACCCTGTGACAGACAGTCACTTAAAGAATTAGTTAACCTGCTTCCCAAATTCAGAATGCCTTGAAATTTGGTACACATACTATTGACATATTCAGGGATCTCTCTACTAAATTTCAGCTCAAATTGCCTTCATTTGGTCAGTCAACTAATCCCGTTCTTTTCTATTTATGTAACAGATTATTGTATGATTCAATCCCCTATGGTTTTTGAGTGCTTATCTACTCTAATTTCCAACACTAATCCGAGGCTATTCCTTGCTGTTTTTGCAAGAGTTTAGACCCTGGAATCTTGATTAAATACGTCTTACTCAAAACAGCAAATAACCCTAATCCTATTTGCTCTCAAACATTACTCCAAAACATGTTGTGAATGAGGATGTTCTGAAAATTTTTCTAAGTCCATAACACTTAACTAACAAGGCATGTTTCTAAGCATACAAAATCTAAACCACAGAGGTTTATGGTTCGAGGTTTTTACCCTTTTGTAGTCCCAAGTATGGGGTTCGAAACGCCTCTTGTCTTAGTCCAGTCGAACACCTCTAAGTACTCAAAATACTACCTTCAATCTGGTCTCAGAGTTAGTTTTCCTGTAAAAACTGTTTAAACAGTTAGTCAGATGGCTACTTTATAGCCTTATAAAACATATTTGAGGCTTGAGTATTCAATTCCCACCACTTGGATACGAAAGTACACAAAATTGGGAAGGAGAAGAGGGGTTTTACCTCAAGAATGGACTTGAAATGGCTTGGGAAGCGAAGCTTCAAAGATTGATTCAACACATAGTTTCAGTTTTTCTGGGTTTCCAAGTGTTGAACAACCCATTTTCTCGGCTGATTTTGTCTCTACTGGTTGTGCAATGGTGGCCGAGGCTTGTAGGAACTTGAAGAGGAGTGTGAGAGCTTTCCAACTAGTGGTCTCTTGCTTAGTTTGGCCTAGGGACGAGGGAGAACGAAGTAGATGAAGTTGGCTCCTCAAACATGGAAATAATAGCAAAAATGGTGCTTTTGTTGCATGATTTGGAGGGTCTTCTTGCATGGCAATACTTCTCCACGTGGCTTGTTGAGTTGCCAGCAAGGTGCACAAGTGTCCTCTGCTTGAGTTCTGCCCGGTGGAGCTGTTGAAGTGCAAAAATCCGGGGGCCAAAAACAGTTGTTGCAGCTATTTTTTTGCCAAAAAGAGGAGAAAACCAAGGGGAAAGAGGGGATAGAAGAAGGAGAATAGGCTGCTGGGCCGACTGGCGCGCGGGCCGGCCCAACGCCAGCCCGGCCCGCATGGGCCGAGTGGCCTGTGCGCCCGGCCTGGCCAGCACGGGCCATTTGGTCCGTTGTATATACGTTTTTTTCCCCTTATTTCCTTTATATATATATACATCTAAATTTCGCATTTTTTTTTCTAAAATTGTAAAAATTATTGTTCCATCTTTCTTCATCAAACATTCCAATTATACACCAATTTTCATCATTTGTACAATTATTTATTTGTTTATTTATTTTTTTGAATAGTCTACCAAAAATCACATTTTTCTCCTAAAAATTCTATAAATTTCTCTAAAAGTTTTATAATTGTTCCAAAAATTTATTAATCAATCATAAAAATTATTTCCCTTAAGCAATCACATTTTTCTTATAATTCCATGTATTTTCTTCTCAAGTTTGTATTTTTTCCCATTATTTTCATTTTCTTCAATAAATAATTCAAAATTGAGAAAAAAAATTTAGATAAATCCATGTATTTCCATTATAATTTCTGAAAATACATACTTTGGACCCAAAAATTTATGTGTACAAAATCGTGGGTCGTCACAAATTGGGACATACTGAGGAGGGACTTGGAGGCATGCTGTAAGGTGGCGGAGGCAAGGAGGAAGGATTAGCTCGATGGGACACAGGGAAGAGTGGTAGTGGAAGAGAAGTTTATATTTGGCTCACTAGCAAGAAAGACAAGAGGAGATAAAGTTCTTAGTGGGACAGGTGGCTGGACTGATGTAGTGATGGGGAATGAAGCAAAGGCACCCAACGGTTGGATGCATAAACAAAATATAGTTGCGAATAGAGCAAGTAGGTTGATTGGGGAGAAGAAATTTGCTCCAAAGGGAAAAATTATCCATAGGAAAGAGTAGAAGAGGTATTGGGTGATGTTCTGGCGTTTCTCTGACGATGTAAGGTGGGATGTAATAGAGGAGGAAATTTCCAGGCAATCGAATTATGCGTGTTGGATAACACCAATTTGCGGCGACAAGGCACTATGCAAATGCCCCAATGAAGGAGCTTGGATTGCTTTGAAAAAAGGAAAGTTGAAATCAACTCTCTACTACGATGTGCACGAATGGAAGGAAGAGATGCAATGGACAAATAGGGTCTTTTGTTGCCGGGAGGAGTGGATAGGTGTTGAAGGAGTCCCTATCAAAGAGTGGAAGCAGGATACTTTTCATCAAATCAGAAAGAAATGCGATGGATTGTTAACAATGGATTCGTTAACAGGGAAAGGATATACGTTTGACACGGTGTACATGAAGGTAAGGGGCTGGGTTAGCAGCTTCTTACCGAAGGTGCAAAAGGCACAACGATCATTCCCTATTCGATTGTTTGAGGCTCAGTCAATTGAAGGTGGTGAAGGAGCTCATTGGCAAGAAAGGTGGAGCAGGAAGGAATCATACATTGAAGGCTATCACTACGAAGTCAAGAATTTCACGATCGTAGGTAATGAGACTTTTCGGTACTGGAATCGATCTCCAGAAGGGGATAGAGACGACGATCAATGTACGGTATGATCTCTGCAGTTGATGGTTGACATGCAAGTAGGTGGAGCAAAGATCGTGGCACAGGCGGCTGGGAGTACGACAGGTCCTGAAGCACATGCAGGGACAGGAAGTGGGAAGTGATTGCTCAGTGAGGTGTGTGGAAAGCTAGAAAAAGAGGGATAAAAGTTGAGATTTGAAGGTTCAACAATTTGCTCGTTTTCTGGCATAGAAAATCGTACGGGAGGCAAGGCTGGTGAGGGCATTGAGTGGCCAGAAGGTAATAACAGGGAAGAGGTGTTGGAGTGACATAGGATACAAGAACTTATGCTGCACTAGCAAGACGACGTGGAAGATGGGTTATATTGGGGTATAAACTGAAAGGCGCATGGGGTTTTGGGTTGTGTAGAGGGGCAGAACCATAATCGATTACTGGAGGGCCTATATGCAGATGGGCGGTATTGGGATGGAAAGTTTTATGGAGGCGGGGCCCAACAAGACATTGGAGGAGGCATCCATATCAGGATGGGCTGAGAAACTGAAGCCTTGAACAAGAGTTTTGGAGAAGGTCACGAGGAGGGTTGAAGGAGTGAAGCTCAGGCCAAAAGGCTCACCAATCGGGTATGCTTTCTGGGCTATTTGTTGGGCCAAGACTGAACAAAGGAGGACTGGTGCAGAGGCACGGGCACGAATCGAAGTCTAGGACCAGAATGCTCGCGCGGGGGAGAGAAGAACAGAGAGTCTAATGCAAAGCTGAGTTCTGCAGTGGATAGACATGCCACTGGAAGTGCTTCGAGGGTTGATCATAAGGGTAGGGAACAGTGTTACAACGTTCCTATGCAGGTCTACAAAAGAAGATCAAAGCAAGGAGTGAGTATTCAAACTGACATGCATGTTACTAATATTGGGGAGAGGGGTAGTTCTTGCAGTAGCAATGGACGACAGAGGAAAATCGTGCTGTGCGGTGCGGAACTCAGTGAGGATGAGGAAGAGTCAGAGGATGAGAAAATGTTGGAAGCATGCCAAACAGATTCCTCGAGTTTCTATAGTAATACTTCGGATGAGCATGACTTTAACGAAGTGGATGGGGAGGAAGATGATGGGCACATGCATAGGGAGTTTTAGGACGCTCAAGAGGGCCAGCTAGACGACACAAGAGAAGTTTCAACTACTAGCTAGGACATCCCCATCTCTATAGTGCCAAATTCTGTTTCTATGGGAGAGGAGGGGAGCCCGACAAAACATGTAGAGAGGCAAGATGGCCGTCAAGACTACTCGAAGGAGATTAATAGTAAGTCTGTAGACAGTCTTACTAAGGAAGAGGTGAAATCTTTTATGGCCAAATTCAATTTATTATTGGTTAGGCTAGAGAGGGAGACAATGAAGGAGGGGAATAAGGTGGAAGAGTGCAAGGTGGCGGCTCGGGTTGGAGATGGGATTAGTGGTTTCTATGAAGATTCTATCTTGGAATATCAGAGTATGTGGCTCCAAGGATAAGTGTAGATCAATTTAGCAGATGATCAGGAAGTTCAATCCCTGATATTATTATTCTGCAGGATGTGAAGAAAAGTAGTATGGGAAGGGGGTTGATAGGGGCATTGTGGCAGTCTAGATTTAAAGACTGGGTGTTTCTGCCAACAGTGGGGTCTTCAGGAGGGATATTAGTGGCTTGGGAGGTTAGAAGCCGTACTGTAGTGGAAGAGATCATGGGGCAATTTTTTGTTTCAGTGAAGCAAGGCAACTGGATGGAGAGGAATGGTGGTTAACGAGTGTCTATGGGCCGAGTGGCAGACAGGGTCATGATTTTTTTTTGGGATGAACTAGGGGCATTGAACATGCTCTATAGGGACCAATGGTGTGTAGTAGTAGACTTTAATGTGTTCCGCTTTACTTCGAAAAAAAACAGTGGTCGTGTGAGTAGAAGTATGAGGGACTTCGACAATGTCATCAGAGAATTGGGCCTTCATGATCCTCCTTTGCTTAATAGCTCATATAAATGGTCCAATTTTCGAAGGAACCCCATTTGTTGTAGGTTGGACCAATTCCTTTTTATTGAAGGGTGGGCTAATATGTTCCTGTATTATAAACAAGAAGTAGGGGGTAGATTGGTATCAGATGATTGGCTGGCATTCCTGAGCACGTTGGCTCCAAGGTGAGGTCTTAGTCCGAAATGGTTTGATGGCAGATTAGCCTATCTCCCGGATTTTAAGGAGGCGATTTTAAGGAGGCGAATGTTATGGGTGGGGGCTTGAGTCCTTGGAAAAGGAGGAAAGGAAGCGGTGCGAGGTTGAGCGTGACATTGAGGCTCTTGATCGTGTAGAGGGGAGTAATTAGTGGGATGAGGAGAAAAGGAAAGAGCGATGTAAGTTGAGAGGGAAGCTGTGAAAGCTAATTAGGGAGATGGATAGGGGAGCTTGGCTTAAGGCCTGGGTTAGGTGGCTAAAGGAAGGTGATGCAAACTCAAAATTTTTTCATCGCATTTTGAGTGGTAGGAAAAGTTTGAGTATTGTGTCTAAGCTTGAGAAGGAGGATGGGGAAGTGGTAAAGGAGGAAGATAAGATTGTGGAGCTCCTTGTTGGGCACTTTGATGACATTTTTGGGAAGACATCTTCTCAAGTGTGGGGGCTGGAAGGAATTCAATGCGATTCGATTGACGAGGATGTGAGCAAGAGTTTGGAGGACTGTTTCTCAGAGGATGAAGTCAGAGACGTAGCGTTTGAGTGTGATAGTGATATGGCTTCGGGTTTGATTGATTTTTCTATGCTCTTCTATCAAAAAAGCTAGGAGAATCTTCTAAAGGTTGTGGAGGAGTTCTACCAAATAGGGAAAATAAATAGGTGCACCAATGAGACATACATTTGCTTGATTTCGAAGAAGAATGTTGTAAGAATGATTAAAGACTTCCAGCCTATTAGTCTTATGATAAGCTTCTGTAAAATCATTGCAAAAGTCTTGGCGAATAGGATCAAGAGAGTATTGGGAAGTACCATACCAGTGAGTTAGGTGGCCTTCTTCAAAGGGAGGAACATCACATATGCAATCTTCGTGGCGAACGAGCTAGTGGAAGAGTATAGGGGAGGGAAGAAGGAAGGGGTGGTGGTTAACCTGGACATTGAAAAGGCGTATGATATGGTGGATTGGTGGTTTTTAGATTTTGTCTTAGAAAGGAAAGGCTTTGGTGGGAGGTGGAGGGAATGGATCCAAGGGTGCTTGAGCTCCATTACTTGTTCCATCTTTATTAATGGTAGGACAAGGGGTAAAGTAGAAGTTATTAGGGGGTTGAGGCAAGGAGACCCTCCGTCTCTCTTTCTGTTCACTATGGTGGTTGATATGCTAGGGTGGATGGTAGATAAAGGGAAGGAGGCTCGCGGAATCCGGGGCTTTGTGGTCGGTAGGGATTGGGTTGAGATTACTCAACTTCAATTTCGGATGATATCCTCTTGTTTTTGGATGAAGTGGATGACCATGTGGAGAATGCCCTTCGTATTGTCCAATGCTTTTGTTGGGTTTCTAGAATGCGTCTGAATTTATCTAAAACTTGTTCAGCAGGAATCCCCATGGAAGTGGAATCAGTGCAACTCATAGTAGCTCGACTTGGATGTACTGTGGGCGATTGGCCCTCGAGGTATCTTGGAATGCCTTTAGGAGGAAACCCGAGGTCCCATAGTGTCTGGGAGCTGGTTGTCTCCAAGGTGGCAAGGAGGTTAGATGGGTGGAAAAAGGGC
>JAJIYU010014861.1:0-13012 GCA_030144865.1 Tinospora cordifolia
ATGTAATTTGTTTTTGTTGACTTGTGACTTTTGAGACTTTTTGAAATGTTATAAAGTATGTGAATTTATGATGATCATGATTCACGAGTTTATTATGATGTATTATCTAATGTATATTATTTATTTATAATTTTATAATTCATGTAATTAATTAATTAAATTTAATTATAAATTAATAAAAAATTTAATATATATATATATATAAGTGAGGGGCTAATAAATAAATAAATAATTTTTTTAGGGACCTCTAAATAATTATTTTGAGGACCGCCTAGGCCCCGCCTCCCCTTATGATGGCTTACCGCCTTAAACCGCCTTACCGCCTTGACAACACTGGTTTGGAGAGAACTTTTCAAGGCATACCAAATGAGATAAAGGGTACAAGGGCTGTTTGGTGCATTCCTTGGTTCTTTTTTGAATGTCCATGGGTAGTTCTTGATCAATTTCTATTTCAAGTTAGATTTCATAGAGTCTTGCAAGAGAGGGTTAAAGACTATTAATTCATTTCTAAAAGTTGGTTCAGATTCTTAGACTTGCATAGGTTCAAAGACTGCAACTTTCATTTTGAGTATACATACCCAGGCATTTGATTTTCATGAGCAGGCAGCTCAGGTTCCCATACTGGTTGTCGTTGGGTTTTGAAGGTGCAGATGTAGATGACTCAAGTGTAGAGGAAGATGGTATGGATGAGAGGTTAATGGTGGAGGGGTAACAGAAAAAAGAATCTTGATCCTTATCTTCCATGTCGAATTTCTCCCCTTGATGAGGAGTGGAAAAATAAGATTTTTGTTCATCGTAAGTAACATTCATTGAGTCAAAGGTTTTTTTTAGTTGGTGAATGATAGCATTCTGCATTTATATTAGTTGGTGAATGATAGCATTCTGCATTTATATCCCTTTAAGTAGAGGAACACCCCAAGAAAACACACTTTAGAGCTCTTTGATATAACTCCCACCTATTTAATTGTGAATGTGGACAAAGGAGACACACCCTAGGACTTTAAGAACTAGATTGTTTGATGTTTGTAGGTCATGGTAAAATTTTGATAACAATTCCATTAGATTCTTAAAGTCAAGAACCTGAAAAGGTGGTTGATTGATGAGATCTATGACAATTAGGATAGCTTCTCTGTAGTAGGACTTAAGTTTCTTGTTAAGAAAGCTCACTATATCTAGGTAGTGGCCATTTTTTTTAATTCAGCAGCTCCACTCTGTTGTGGAGTGTAGTGTGAATACCAAATGATTCATGGATAATACCTTCCTTCGGGAAGTATGAGGTTAAAACATGATTAAAATAGTCTTTGGTGTTGTCAAAGCAAAACTTTTTTTTTTGGGTTTTGAATTGATCTTTTCTCATGATATGGTAATGTGGAGAACAATGCTTACATCAGGTTTTTTTTTTTTTAATTTTATTTTGAGGAAAAAGATCCAGAAAGAAGGATGCTCAAGTCAACAATGATGAAGCTAGATTCAGTTATCATTGGAAAGGTGTTGTTTTGGGAGGAGCGAGGAAGAGATCTCATTCACAGAAAACCCCAGGTGATACAATCCATTTTGTTCTTTAGCAGGTCCAATCATCTTCCCCAAATTCTAGTTTTTGAATACGCATCGACTAGGATAAAAAAAATCTCATTGCAACTTGGATCATGGGTAAGCTTTTGTATGGAGTCAAGATTAGGGGAGAGCTTTGGTACACGAGGTACATTTCTAAGTGTTGGCTAAGTTGAACATTTCCTATGCCTATAATGGTGATTAGGGACCCATCAGCTAGGTTATTTTTCGACTGCTTGGGCATGGATTATAGGTGGAAAGTATATGAGAAGAGTTGGTCATATGGTCAACAGCTCCAAGATCTAAATTTCACGGGTTGGCATATATCCAAGATTGAGTTGAATAAAAATAGGATATTTACCTGAACAGGCCAACGAATTGGTATTTGAGGGTATGGCTGGAGAGGAACTCAAGAATTGTTCAATGGCTCCCAAAAACATCCAAACAATTTTGGAAGGGTATTCGACTTATGGCTTGCAATTGGATCTTCACTCCCTTGGACAATGGATTCCTAATAAGGAATTTGGTTTCTAAAGTGACACAATTGTCGGTTGAGAAAGGACATGATAGGAGAACAAAAAAAAGAACCAGGGCCCAGGAAATTGATAGTAGCGGAGGAGGAAGAAAGCAGATGCAGAGGGCCATGGAAAAAGGACATAGAGGGAAAGGGGAGACTAAAAAGAAACAAGAACATGGAAAGGGAGCAAAGAAAGGAGAACAACCTTGGTAGCATGATACAAGAAGGCAAGGATTTCTTGATTATTAGAACCTTAGATGAGACATCATGGAAGACTATCATCAAGTCGGTGCAGACGATGCTACAAAGAATAGTACACATTCGACGACTGGACATTACTAGAGGATTGTTACGCTGTCATGACAAAGGGGAAATAAGAAAATTAAAAACGGAGAAATACCAGACGCTGTTGGGAGGCTTTTACTTCGAAGAATGGAACGAAGAAATGGCAAAAGACGAAGGTCAAATAGCATGCAGGAATAGTTGGGTTGGGGTGGAGGGCATCAAACCTGAAAAGTGGAATGCTCAGACATTTGATAAAATAGGGGAGAGGTGTGGGGGGTTGCTCGACATAGCTCGGATAACCAGTTCAGCAGAATCTATGGAACTGGCGTTCCTAAGGCTGAGGGGATATAAATCTGGCTTCCTCCCAAAGGAGTTGGACATATATGATGAAGAGGGGATACAGGAGCTAAAACTGGTTGAGATCGAAAGAAACTGGGGAGATGAAGTCAAGGAACTGCACCAAAAAATCTTGGACTGGTTCACCAGAAAGAATCCAAAAGGAGTGCTACAGGCTGGAAAATGGAAACACGAAGAACACCGATTGTCGGAGATCGAGATCTCCAGTTCGGACGATGGAGATGATGCGGATTCCGAGGAGGGCGATGACGTGGCGCCTCTAGCATCTGAAAAGACGGTAGGAGAAAGAGCTGACAGAAGCAGAAACAACACCAATGTCGAAGGGACAACGAAGAGGAGTTAGACGGCGGATGGCAGTAGTGGTTATCCGGATCAGGCGAATAAGACAAAATGGGTGGAGTGGGCAGACCAGGAAAGAGATGCGCGGGCCTGGACCCAGATCCGGCGAAAAGCAAGTGGGCCATGGATATTGAGCCCAGTCCACCAAAATCAAGAAAACGGGCCCACAGAACAGTGGAAAGTCGGACTGAAACCCGTAGAAACGACACAGAATGATGGGCCCCGAAATAAGAAAAAAGTCCATTACTCAAGTCTATAGGAGGCAAGGAAAGGAGAGTAAATACAGGAAACGAAGTGCCTTAGCCCAATGGACTAGACAAGCAGGCTATAGCAACACAGGAGAGGACTCGGAATCCTACTATAATGAGGATTACAACAAGGAGGGATCGGAGACGGTCCCAGAGACGCCGATCATGGAGGCAGAGTTCACCGAGGCAGAAACATCACCGGGTAACGAGACAGAGCACAGAGACGACATTGATGATCATACCCAGGTATGTAATGCCCTAAATCCCAATTTAGCTCCTACTCTCTCTACATTCTCAAGTGAGATGGATGAGCCATATGAGGAAGCTACCTCTCCGAAGTACAGCAATATGGGAAGACATCAGAATCAGGAGAAAGTAGGGTTATTGGGACAGGCAAGTGAACTAATGGAAGATGAAAGACAGATGAAGTCCAGACAGGAGGAGGAAACTCAAGGAAGATGCACTCAACAACTAGAGTACGAGAGGGTACGGGACTTCCTCCTGTCAATCAACGCCCAGATGGTGGCGATCCACTAAAGGGCGATGTCTGCCGTTGGGTTGTCTTATTTCTATGAAGATATTAAGCTGAAACATCCGGGGGTGTGGGCGTGCAGCCAAGAAAAGATTAATAAGGAAGTCAGTGATGGCGGCCAAGGTTGACATAATCACCTTGCAGGAAACAAAGAGAGAGATCCACAACTCCCATCTGGTTGCTTCCATATGGAAAAAGAGGTTTACAGACTGGATTTCCACCCCAGCAGTAGGATCAGCTGGAGGTATTATCATCATGTGGGAATCCAGAATCATTCAGGTGCGGGATAAATGGGAAGGAACTCACACGCTTTCAATAAATTTTCGAAGGGGGGAGGAGGATGAATGGGGTTGGTTCACAGTGGTATACAGTCCCTGTGACCAGCAAGGAAAGGAGGAGTGTCTAACAGAGATAGCTGTCTTGTCCACTATGTTTCAAGGCCCCTGGTGTGTGGGAGGGAACTTCAATATGATTCGATCTACCACTAAAAAAAAGAACTGTCATCACAGAACAGGCTCAATGAGGATGTTTGAGGAATGGATAACTGAGATGCAATTCTTTGAACCTGGATTGAAGAATCTAGTTTATACATGGAGTGATGGGAGAGAAAGAGCTGCAATGTCGAAACTGGACAGGTTTCTGTGTAATGGGGTTTGGAGTGAAAAATTTCAGTAGCAAAGAGTCTGGGGTCTGCAGAGGATCACCTCTGATCACTGGTCAATTGTTCTAGATACCGAATATATCCAGTGGAGCCCTCCTCCTTTCAGATTCAACAATGACTGGCTCTGTCAAAAGAAGATGCTCTCTATGATGCAAGAGGAATGGAATAAGGAATCTTCCAAAGGGTGGGAAGGGTACAAGATTATGATGAAACTTCAAAACCTGAAACAAAGATTAAAGAAATGGGTGAGTAGGGAGGTTAAGGAAGATAGGGTAAAAGAAGCTAATCTTAAATCCCGCCTGACAGAAATAGATAGAAGATTGGAAATGGAAGAAAGTAGACAGTTATTGGAAGAAAGGAGAAATCTCGTGAAGGACATCCAGGACATTGAGTGCAAATATGAAAGACTTTGCAGGCAGAAGGCAAAGATTAAATGGGCAACAGAAGGGGACGTCAATTCAAAATTTTTTCACCGTATTTTGTCCATACGCCAATCCTGGGCCATCATCTCCAAACTGAAAAATGTAGAAGGAAATCTGGTTAAGTCTAAGGAAGAGATACAGAATTTAATTGTAAAACACTTTGCTGAGATGTGGGATGATAAAAGGCTAGATAAATGGAAGGTGGAGGGTCTAGACTGGCAACCCATAACAGGAGAGGACAGCAAATGGTTGGAAAGAAATTTTGAGGAAGAAGAAGTTAGAGAACCTGTTTTTAACTGTGATGGAGGGAAGGCCCCAAGTCCAGATGGATTTACTTTGGCTTTTTTCCAACAAAACTGGAAAACTATCAAGGACATTCTAGCCTACTTAAAGGAATTTCACAAAGATGGGGTGATAAACAGAAAAATCAATGAGACGTTCATATGCCTCGTCCATAAGAAAAAGGATTCTTTGAAGGTGGAGAACTTTAGGCCCATTAGCCTAACAATAAGCCTATACAAAATAATAGCCAAAGTGTTAGCAAACAGGCTTCGTAATGTGGTTCACAAAACAGTAAGTGAGAACCAGCTTGCTTTTGTCAAGGACCGCCAAATCACGGACGCAATTATGATTGCAAATGAAGTGGTAGAAGATTACAGAGTATCTAAGAAAAAAGGCCTACTGCTGAAAGTGGACCTAGCAAAAGCGTATGATTCAGTTATGTAGAGCTTCCTCGATGCTGTCATGCAAGGAAAAGGTTTTGGAGAAGTGTGGAGGAAATGGATTTGGGGATGCCTGAGAACAGCAAACTACTCCATATTTATAAACGGAAGACCTAGGGGAAAATTCAACAGGTTTAGAGGACTAAGACAAGTGGACCCTCTATCCCCATTTCTCTTTACGTTGGTGGCAGACACTCTTACAAGACTTATGCAGAAAACAACTCAAGCAGGAAAATTGGGAGGCTTAACAGTAGGTAAAGATAACATCCAACTCACTCACCTTCTCTTTGCAGACGATTGCATTATATTTATGAAAAAGGATGAAAAAGAAATTACAGCAGTACAAGATGTCTTACAGGCGTTTAGTTGTTCACTGGAATGAAAATCAATGGTGCAAAGAGCCAACTGCTAGGGCTCAACATTAATGAAGGGGAGGTTGTAGACAAGGCGGCTTTACTGAGGGTCTCTCCCGAGCAATGGCCAATTACATATCTAGGCCTCCCGCTAGGTGGAAATCTATATAAAGTGGGTTTTTGGGACCCAATGATTCATACTATAGAACGAAGAATAGCAGGATGGAAAAGGAGCTATCTTTCTAGAGGGAGAAGACTCCTCCTCTTGAGGACAGTTCTAGAAGCTCTTCCCACATTTTTTTGTCAGTCTTTAGGATTCCAAGAACAGTAGCAGCTTGTATCGAAAATCTGATGAGGAAGTTCTTATGGAATTATGAGGAATCAGAAAAAGGGAAAAGTATGGTTGGGTGGAAACAAGTGAGCCAAGAAGTTAGTAAAGAGGGTCTAGGAGTGGGAGGAGTAATAAAAAAGAATCTAGCGTTAAGAGGGAAATGGCTGTGGAGAATGTTGGAGAACCCCAATACCCTGTGGGCTAGAATTGTGCGCAACATACATGGGTCAAAGGAATCGGGGATGGTTACAGGTGCTAACTAAAAATGCAGCCACCGCTCTCCTTGGAAAGATATTTGTACAATCTATGAGCAGTTTAAACCTAATGTAATGTGGAAAGTTGGAAAAGGAGATCCAGTTAGATTCTGGTGGGACAATTGGTGTGATCAGGAACCTCTATGTGATAAATATCCTAATTTCTACAAATTAAGTAATAAGAAGCAAGCAACAGTCTCTGATTTTAGGATGGAATCCATAGTGGAAGGAAGCACTCAATGGAATTGGAATCTCCACATAACCAGCAACGTGAATGATAACACAATGAAGGAATTGGGGGATTTGCTTTAGACCCTGAACAATTTTCAGTCTAACAATAGCAGCGCAGAAGATAAACCGTGCTGGACTCAAGACCAAAGCAAAAAATTTACAGTTAGGTCATTCATGAAAAAGCTGAATAGGGGTTTGCACACGGGACTGGATCAATCAGCTATGGACTTCATATGGAAGGCAAAAATGCCAATGAAGGCTAGAATCCTAATGTGGCTCACCTATCTGAAAAAACTAAAGACTACTGAAAACTTACAGAAAAGACTCCCCCACCTTACTTTACAGTCGACTTTCTGTGTTCTTTGCAGGGATCATGGGGAAACATCCCAACATCTGCTGGTGGACTGCAATATGATCAAAGCACTATGGCAACAATGGGAACAAGTTCATCCTGCTCTTATCCCTCGTGATCCGCAGTCTTTGTTTAGCATTCCAACAAGGGGAATTGAAGGGCGCATTAGACCTTACTGGAAGGTGATGGTGGCAGCAACTTGGTATACAATATGGGAAGAGAGAAATGCAAGACTGTTTAGGGATACACAGAAATCTGGAAGACTGATTTGGGAACGGTCAAACATCTTATTTGCAACTTGGATTTCTAGCAACAAATTGGGCTTAAAGTACACTTTTGGGGAGTGGCTATGTAATGGGGGCAATATATTACAATCCTTGTAGTTTTTTGAATGTCTCTTTGCTGGTACACTGGATATCTCATCCAACTGTGTATTTCCTCAGTTTGTAACACTCTCTATTACTATTAATAAAATCATAGTTTCTATTTCAAAAAAAAAAAAGTGACACCATTGTCTTGTTAAGATCATCCTCCTTAGTTGGGACTTGGCTTTTACGCTACTCTCTAGTTGCATGATCTTTTTATCTTTGTATGTTTTTGGAAACTTTCATCTAATACATAAATTGTTTCTTCCTCAAAAAAAAATATTTCGTAAGATTTTTTTTTAGAAAACTATTATATTAATTATATAAAGATTTGATGCCTGATGAGATACCATAGCATCAAAACAAAAACCAAAGAGATTACATCATATGCATAATTTCATTACCCTACATAACCATTCCCTAAAATGGTATCCTTTCCCTAATTTTGAACTTGAGATCCAAGTTGCAAACAAAATATTGGATCTCTCCTATACAAGACTTTCTAACCTAAACCTATCTAGGAATACTCTTGTGTTCCTCTCCTCCCATAAGCTATATCAAACTGCAGAAAAGATTATCTTCCAGTATTGTTGAAATCTTCTACTCCTCACACCCTTAGGGATTTGGAATGTGTTCTGATCATCTGGTAGAGTAAAGTCTTCATATTTATTCGCACATCTGCTCCACATCTTTTTCACCATTCTACAGTTCTAGAAAATGTGGGAGCTTGTTTCTATGCTACTCTTGCATAATATACAAATTGACAGGTTAAAAACATAGTTGGGGAAGCGCTTCTGGAGATTTTCTATTGTATTTAATTTATTTAAACTTACAAGCCACACTAGAATTTTTGCTTTCATGGGAACTCTAGCTGTCCAAATAAAGTCAACCAAAACTGTTGGGTTTCTAGAATTGTTTTCATTCAAAACTTTCATGAAGGATCTAACTGAAAACACTTTACTTCCTTCTTCCTTCCAAACTGGTTTGTCCTCCCTTTCCCTATTTCTTGGATGAGCTTCTTGAAACAAATTAGTCATCTCACTAATTTCTTCAATCTGCCCCTACCCAATATCCCTACTTATATAAAGGTTCCATCCCCAATGTGTTCTATTCTCCTCCATAATACATGTCTTGAATTCTGAAACTGCCCCTTCTTTCTTCCTTGTTAATCTAAAAACGTTTGAAATCTTCTTAAATTCTTCTATGCCACACCAAACATCCCCCCAAAAGTCTACCCTGTTCCCTTGTCCTACCTCCCATGTTATGTTCTCCTTAAATTTGTCATATATATTGTATATGTCCTTCCAAGGTGATCTATGACTCTACTCCTCCAATTTAATCCGTTTCTTTCCCATAAGACTTAGATCCATGTATGCTCTTAGCCACTTTTGCCCACATGTCATTTGACCTTTCATACATCCTCCATAACCATTTACCCCTCAAGGCCATGTTTCTTTTAATTAATCCTTCCACTCCTAGTCCTCCTTGATGCACTTCTTTGCATTCCTGTTCCCATTTTACAAGATTTTGTCCTCTTCCTTCGTCTTCTTTCTTCCATAAGAAGTTCCTCATGTGCTTTTCAATTATCTTAGCCACTTGGGCATCTTGAAAACTGAAATAAAGTATGTCGGAATAGCCTCCATGATGGTCTTGATGAGCAAAAGTCTTCCTCCTCTTGATAGGTAACTTCGTTTCTATCTTGCTGCCCTCCTTTTTTATGGTTTGGATCATGTTCTCCCAAAAACCAGTGCTATTTGGGTTCCCTCCAAGAGGCAACCCCAAATATTGTATTGGCCATTCCCCTATTGTAACTTAGATCTCATCTACCTTTTCCTTTACCTCTCTTTTATTAGTGTTTATACCTATCAGCTGGCTTTTCTTACCATTGATTTTCATTTCGTCAAAAAATTGAAAGCGTGAAGAGCTTCTTTGATCATCTTGATATCCCTCTCCGTGTTTTTCATGAATATGAGGCAATCATCTGCAAATAATAATGAGTTATACTCACTTTATCTTTTCCTATCTTCATACCTTCTAGCTTTCCCACTTCCTTGGCTCTTTATAGGATCTTGTTAATGTATCAGCTGTTAGGGTGTATAGGAAGGGTGAAAGTGGGTCGCCTTGTCTTAGCCCTTTAAAACCATTAAACTTTCCCCTCAGTTTTCAATTTATAAAAACCAAATAATTAACTGTTTTCAGTCAAGCTAGGATCCATGTTCTCCATTTTTCCGCAATTATTTTCTTCTTCATCACAGAATTCAAAAAGCTCCACTTAACCGAGTCATAGGCTTTTGCAAAGTCAACCTTTAATATGAGGCCCTCCTTCCCATTCGTCCTATACTCCTCAACTGTTTCATTGGCAATCAAAATGGTGTCTATTATTCGTCTGTTTTTTACAAATGTCATTTGATTTTCGCTTACAATTGTTGGTAGGACATGCTTGAGTCTATTAGCAAGTGTCTTTGTAACTATTTTGTACACACTTGTTGTTATACTAATTGGCCTATAATCTTCCACCTCATTGAGTTCTTCTTCTTTGGAATGAGGCATATGTATGTCTCATTTACTCTTCTATTTATGACATCCTTATAGAATTCTTTGAGATAGTTCACCACATCTTGTTTCACTGCTTCCCAGTTCTGCTGAAAAAACGCCATAGTAAAACCATCTAAACCCGACACTTTTCCTCCATCACAGCTGAATACAGCTTCCTTAATCTCCTCTTCCTCAAACTCCCTTTTCCAACCAATATCTTCCCATTGCCTGTCAGAACTTTCTTTAAATTACTCTTTGAATTATTGGGTGATTACATTCTGAAAATCACCCTCTTTCTCCACCAAATTGCCTGAGGCATCCTCCATTCTACTTATAATAGCTCTTGTTTTCCTCAGAGACAGAATCATATGAAAGAATTTGGTATTAACATCTCCTTCTTTGGCCCATTTCATTTTAGGTTTTTGCCTGGTTCTTCTTTCAATTCTGCATTCCACTTTATAGTTCTACTCTGTCACGTTCCTCCTTTCTTCTAGCAAGTCCATATTTTCTTCCAATTCCAGCTTCATATCAATCTTTTTAAGGGTCTCCATGAGCTCCATCTGTCGGGCATTGTCTTCAGCCACCCTTCCTTTATCCCATGTTCTTATTTTCCTTTTTAGATTATGAAGTTTCATCATGATTTTGTAGCCTTCCCATACTCTACATCTGTCTTCACTCCATTCTTTATTTATCATATCCTTGAACTTCAGTTGTTGCAGCACGAGTTTTCAAATCTACATGCTACCTTTCCCCCTAATTGCACCATTTCTTCATTCCACTCCTCGAAGTAGAAGCCTCCCAATTTTGTTTGATATCTCTTCTTTTGAATGATTTCGATGTCTGCTTTCTCCTGGCATAGTATTGTACTCCTCGTGACGTCCAATCTCATGATTGAAATATCCCATTTAAGTAACTAACACATCGACCTTTCCACCGTGCGCCAAGGAGTCTCATTCGATGTTCTGATAATCAAAAACTTCTTCGTCTCCTGATTCCTTCCATTCCCACCTTCCTTGCTTTGTCTTCTGCTTCCTTCACCTTATGTTTTCTTCTAATGGTGTTTTCCTTCCATGTCTCTCCACCATATCCCTTTCCCCTTCCTCTCTGCATCTTCTCTTCCTTTTTGCTCTTGTATTGCCTTTTGGTTTTCCATCTCTCGTTCTTCTCTCTTCTGTACCTCTTTATTTTCTCCTGGATCACCATATCCAGGGCCTTCCACATATTTCGCCAAGCCTCCATCTTCGTTTCCTTCAGGATGAAAATACTTTGTTGCTACCCTTTCACCATTTTTATCAGCTTAGTGTATCTTCCTCTTTCATTTGTCATCACCTCCATTTTCAGGGCATTTCCTTCTCCTCGAAACACCTGAACTTTCCTTCCTTCGTCCTTCATCTTTATCGCTTCCTCAATTCTTCTCTTTATCCAGTATACCGCTTCTCTATTCACTGCAATCTAAAGTGTCGAGTTCTCGTAACCTCTTGAACGATGCTTCTTTACTATCCCTTGTTGAACAAACCGAAAAGAACTTATATCTTGTTAGAAAGGACAAGTATATCTATTCCCCTCTCATTGTTCTCCACACCTTGCATTTACTACTTTGACCATGTTCCTCCTTAGGTGTCAACCGTTTGGCTTCTCTGTCGTTAGATCTTGAAGTTTCCATTCTTTTGTCTTTTTGAACTTTATTGTTCCTCTTCCTCTTAGTCACCAGAGTCCACCCATCCCCTTCTTTCTCGTTGTCCTGTTGCGTCAAAACATCCTTCCATGACTTCCTTTGAATTCTTCCCTCTTCCTTGACCAATTTTCCTCTATCTCTCGATAATTGGTCCTAGCTTGTCTTATTTCATCATAGTATTGTCTTCCTTTCCACTTCCTGTTCTCTTCGTAAGCCTTCCCTACCGCCACCTGTCTTGCCTCTTTTCCTCCAACAATCCTATTCCTCTCACCTTTTCCTCCCCGTTCTCCATTGTCATACCATCTTGCAATCTGTTTGTTGTCGCCACGCCATTCATGGGAGTCTCTCCTAAAGCCAATCGCCACTCGCCTCACCATCATGCTTTTTACTCTGTGACTATCTTCGTAAGATTTTTTAATAGTGTCTAGTAGGGTTCTTGTTAAAATGAATTTGACTGAATGTTCAACTTGGATACAACGTTCTAAAACAGATTGTGCATTGAACATCTTTCTTTTAGCTCACAATTGATAGAAGCAGCAACAGCAATACTGACACTTACTTGAAGTCCTTGATGACAATGATGAAAGCCAAAAAGACTTCTCTCTGGCAGCAAGGCCAAAGATAATTTTTTTCTTAAATCTGTTCCTCTTTTTTATCAGATCCATTCCTTTGCTATTTTTTCAAAGCTGTTCCTCCCTTTTTTCCCAAATGTCTTCCTGTCTTTTTTTTCTTCTGTGATATGTTCCTTCTCCTTTTTTTTTTCTTCAATTCTGTCTCAAAGATGAAGATGATGCCGACAAAAAGATGGAAGATGAAGAGAGAAGAAACCAACAGTGGCAAGATGGTAAGGTTCCTGATGCGGACCCGCTAGGAATTAGATCCTAAGAACCCCCAATTCAAGGTAGTATACTCACCCCAAGAAACCTAAAATCAGATTTAATGATCCACTTGAACCCTTGAATAACAAAGAAACAAGAACCCAAAGTGTTAAACGCCACAAGGTTGATCAATCCTTGATAAGTATAGAAAAATTCAATGAAAAACATAAGAGAAAGCCTCTCTCAAATCTGAAATATTCAGATTAAACACTCACTTTACTGATTCGATGCCTTCCTCAAAGAGGAGCAAGCCAATTTATACAAATCCTGGATGTAACTCCAAGGAATACAACAAGTCACAAAAATAAATAGCTATTAACCCTACCCATGAGAATTGAAGACTCTACACTAACTGACACTTAATGCATATCACAACTCCACTCATAACTCCTATAGACAATGCA
>JAJIYU010014862.1:0-13027 GCA_030144865.1 Tinospora cordifolia
AATAATAATAATAATAATAATAATAATAATAATAATAATAAATGCTCAACCTACAGATTTGTATATAGATGTATGTATATATAGAGGGAATGAAAGATGTGTGCAGTATTACACAACTAGAGAACAAAATAAGAAAACTACAAAATAAAGGAGACAAAGAGAATGTGGTAAAACCCTAAATGTGAGGGAAACATTCACGAGCAAGATGCAAAGGAATCACTATAATGAACAGATTATAACTCACTTTTTACACTCAAGGAGAGAACAATGTGACTCTCTCTTTTTGAACTAGAAGAGAATTAGGAAGAAGATGAAGAGGAAAAAAATGGGGTGAGATGAGATGATTTGAGAAAAAGAGAAAGACGGTATTTATAGCTATCATTAGCCAACTTGCTAAAATACAAGTTGTGTAACTTGCCTATATGTGACTTGCTCACATAGATGTTGTATGCAAGTTTTGCAACTTGTACACATGCCACACCACTCAATATACCAACCCATATCACAATGTTTTACCCTTTTTTCTCAATATAGAGAAAGCGAGATAGATAAATAGATAGATAGAGAGAGAGAGAGAGAGAGAGAGAGAGAGAGAGAGAGAGAGAATATCTTGAATTAAACATGTATCTTTTCTCATCTAAAAAAGTTTTCATGATTAGGGAATAGTTAGTTATAAGCAACCAAAAAAGGAATGAGAGGTAGAGTATGATCTCCATGATAATCCATCTTCTCTAGCCTAATCTCACCATTGATCGATTGCTTTGTTGGTTCACTCTACATCAGAAACTAAAAAAGTTGAAACATACTAAAAAGTTATAAAATCCAAAACTTCTATGTTATCTTGAGAAAATCTTTTGCTTTCTGATAAAGAAAATATCAATTTTCTCTAAGAGATCTTCATTGTCTTTACTTTTAGAATTTTCCTTCCATTCTACAAGGATGTTGGTAAAAACATCAATATACCATTACGTTATAATAACCATTTGTATATACCATTAAGAAGATAATATTCCATTACCCTTGATTTTCTTGTTATGCTTTTTGAGACGATAAATTGATGCTTCCGTTTTGTTATGTTTACAATAGTAAATGTTAATTTAACTTCACTAATTATAAATTTTATTGCAAATATGGTACAAACAATGATTGAACTATTTATCTTAACTTTTGAGATGTGTAACATAATTTTATCTAATATTTGTTAGTTCTACTTAAAAGTATAACTATTAAAATTATATAAAAATTTTCCTAAACAGAAACAGGTACTACTTTTCTATCAATAATTGAACAATGCCTTTTTTTTGTTCAAATCCTAAAAGTAAAGCAACTATGAAATGAAACAAATGGGGTCCTCAAACTCATATTATCTTTTTGTTTCTTGTATCCATGTGTAACAATTAGTAAGGTGCTTTATCAATAAGTGGTTTGGCGGTGGGAGGTTATCTTTATATTGAAGTTGTAGGGTTTGATTCTTGAATATACTTTCATTAACAGAGATCTCCTATTCTCTCTAAACTCAAATGAACCAAAAAATAGAAAAACCCAGGAAAAAAACAAAAAACAAAAAACAAAACTAAACCAAACCAAACAAAAAAAAGGAAAAAAAAAGTTTAATTGAATCTTATTATAACCTAAGCTCAATTTAACTAGCCATCTAATTTATCACATTGTTTAGAGAAAATGAAAAATGGTTGCGTATATAATCAAATAATATCTGAGTTAAAACATTGGCAGACAAAGGTAGATCGTTTGCCTTTCAATTATATATATATATGCTCTCCCGGCAGCAGTCCGTAGGTTCTATTAATGTGTCTTTCGTTAAACTGCTGCCTTTTGGCTCTTAGATTCCGGCACCTGCGTCAGGTGCTCTTCATTTGTTTATTTTCTTTTATTACACCTTTCTGTTTGCCTCCCTGATAAATTATTTATATAATGGGAACAACTCCCCCAAAATCTTCAAGTCGACAACTTTTTCTTTCACATTTTGTGGCTTTAAATAATTAAATCTGATTATGAAGAATTAATAAGTTGCATCCTCGCGTGAAAGTGCCTAACGTCGTACCCTTTTGCTTATGCAGGGGTGAGTTCAAATGATATTTGTCATTCATAACGATTATGCAACGTATTAACTTGAAAAAAAAATGATTAATTGCCGTGACTATTCATATTTTAACTTCGATGAAGAAGCAAATTTGGGTTTTTTTTTTTTTTTTTTGAATTAGAATTTGATGTGGTTAATTAAAAAGAAAATATGATGTTCCCTACGTTGTTGTCC
The DNA here is from genome assembly GCA_030144865.1 of Tinospora cordifolia. Taxonomy (NCBI): domain Eukaryota; kingdom Viridiplantae; phylum Streptophyta; class Magnoliopsida; order Ranunculales; family Menispermaceae; genus Tinospora; species Tinospora cordifolia. The sequence goes on from JAJIYU010014862.1 coordinate 2,276, forward strand.
ATAATTTGATATATAGCTTTAGAAGGGGTTGTAATGTTTAATTCTTTTCATGGCACAAGGGCTCATAATTGATCCTTCAAGGAGCTGAATTAGTAGTATATGCAGTGATCCAGAAGAGTCTTCACCATTGAATCAAAATTAAAATTAAATATGTTAATTGTGTGATAAAATATAAGAAAATAGTAGAATAGAAAAAAGAAAGACGATGACGAAAAATGCAAGGAAGATGAAAATGATTTCTTCATTTCATTTGGAATGATTAAATAAGATTACAAAGACAGCTATTTATCAGGTAAATGATACATTGTAATTAATACAAATACATTTATATTAATACACATATTTATGATATAGAAAACAGTGATACATGAGCTTCAAGATTCAAAGTATAAGAAGATGTATATGGATATCCATAATTATTAAAATATTTATAATACTCCCCCTTGGATGTCCATTCTTGCAAAGACTATGTTTCGTTCAAATATTACTAGAAAAAAAATCGGTGGAAAAAAATACTTATAAAGAAAAAAGTATAATATTTTTGCATGCAAATTGAACATCACCTTGTTAAAAACCTTACCAAGAAAAACCTATTGGAACAAAACCTTTGGTCAAGGGAAAAAAAGTATAGTGATAAGCTTTTCATATTTGCTATATCATTGAAATTCTCTAAGATGATGCGTTCTAACACTATAAACCAATTTGCAATACATAAAATCACAGTAAATAGATTTGCCAAATATAACTTGAACAATTTTGTTGAATATTGAGCTTGCTATGAATTAAACTATGCTCGTGAGCCAATATAAATGGTAATATGATAAATATTAAATGTTTGCATATTTAACTAATTTTCTCTCTATTTTTTAAACAAGATAATTAAACTTGTGTTGCTTACTTTCTTAAAGATAGTGTGCATAATATATATTTGCATAATCTTAATTTGGTGTTGAATTGTTCTTGCTAGAATGTCAATGAAACATTATCTTCAGGATCAGTTGTTAACATTTTGTTATTAAAACGAAAATAAAAATTTTCTTTATTCATGAATAAACTTATGAAGTGATCACTTCTGGGGGTCTTTAATGCATTTAATAAATGAGTTTTTTCTCAATAAAAACTTTAATGCATATAATAAATGGACTTGATATACATATATAAACAATTCTTGCAATTAAATTCAACTCCATAAAAAAAGATAAATATTGTGTCGTATTCAGAGGCCATCCTCATCACTAAGCATCCCATTTTCGATTTTCTATGGAGATACTGATGATTTAATTCCACCGAATCACCTTTTAGCAAAACAAGCTTAGTTAATTTCAAATGTATCTCTAAGAAAAGTACATGACTTTCCTTTCATTGTTCCTAATTTATTCCGTAAATTATCTAAGTTGATCAGAAGGTCTCTCTCTAGATAATTACCTCTTTAAACATACATTTAGCAAATTAATTATTTTTTTCAGACTTTTAAATTTAAATTCTTTCTGTAACTTTTCATTCGTATATGTATACAACTGTATCTTGTAGACCCTTGTAATGATTCTTTAAGATAAATACGTTCAGCAAGTAGATATATATATATATATTCCAAAGTAATTAATTACATTATTTAATGCTTAGATAGTCTGACCTCCTTCAGTACATCGTACGAATTGCATTACTCTTACCACACATAAACATAGATATCATGAACTAAATGAAGGAAAAATAATGGACACAAAAGAAATAATGGTTCAAGCTCCCCCGTATAGCTTGAGAAGCACACATTTTTATCAATATCAAAACTAGCTGCTGCAATCCATGCATCCAACAATAAGAATTTTTAAAAGCCACCGCGACCCACTTCTTTTATGACTGTTAAGAGTCTATTATGTATAATATTAAGTATAAATACAATTTGGAGTGAATAGAATTATATGGTGGAGGTACAGAGTAGTACTTCTTGATTATAATTTTTTCAAGAATATATATTGGTGAACCTAATTTTCCTAAAGAAAAGTGATTTATATATACATGGTACTAATGCCATTTTCTAATATTAATACCTAGCATTTCTTATAGATGTTTCAATGATTTCGCATAGCCTAAGAGCTGATGCTAAAAATTTGTGACATTAGCCATCATATCATACGTTTAACGTTATTCTTGATAAAATTGTTGATCAATATTTTTTTAATTCATTATTCTAAAGGTCTGTTTGGTAAGTAAGATAGGATAAAATTATTTTTAAAAAAATTAAATAAAAATGAAAAAATTAGGTGGAATTATTCGGTCCTTCTATTTTTTGTGAGACTGAATAATTCCATCATAATGAGATAAAATAGTAGACCTAGAATAAAATTATTCTATCTTATGTTACTCCTAAACATAGGATTATAACTAATTTTTATCCTCTCTTATCCTAATCTGAGGTACCAAACGATCTATAAAGGGCAATTTTTGCAATAAAAAACATTCAAATTTGTTTTATTAACACACATATGTATAACACAGGCGCCAAGTCTAAAATTGTTGCTGAATAACGATAGCTGACAATATTTTTCGCCATTGATTATGAAATTCTCATAGTAGGGCCGCCTAGCCAATCAAAAGAAAAGAATAAAAGAAAAGGGAAAAAAAAAAGCCAATTAAAAAAATAATTTATATCCATAGATAATCCAAGTTTAGATCCCTTGGATTAATTAATTAACCAAATTATATAATTTCCAATATATACAGGGTGTCTTCTATATATTTTGATTGATCCTATGTCAAGAAAAGGCTGCTGCTAGCATATTTAATATATATTATTTTATTTTATGTGATTTGAATATTAAGCTTCTCAAGCAATCAGAGTCTTAACCACTCGCATCTACCTTAAATCATTTTTTATTTAATACATTAAATTAATTAAATACTAGGTCAATTAGCTAACAAATAAAAATTAAAAATCAGTAGCATGTTATTTATAAAAATAAAAAATAATTATAATTTAAAATTAATTAATTAAAAGAACAAACCCATGAGAAGCTGCGTTGCCTGTGGACTGTGGTATATATAAATACATATACATCACTGATGTTACCTTCTCTACTCATACGCGTGTAGCTTTCTCTCTCTGTCCCTCTTCTGTCTTTCCGCTTTGTTTCGCTCTTTCTCGCAATTAATGGTCATTAGGTTGAAATTTTCCGATCTTAGACGGAAAATCTCCAACTTTATGGTGTTTTGTTTTCGTTGATCTCTCTTTAGGTTTTTAATCTTCTGTTCATCGTCTTTGTGAAATTTTTCTTAGGGTATCCATTTATAGAAGGTGATGAAACCTTTGATCTAGTCGTCAGAATCCATCACGGAAAATCTCTTTTCTTCATTGTTTTCGCCTGAACATGATACGAGAAATAATCTGACACGCACCGCCTAAAACTTAAATCTGCTAAGAAACATAAAAAATCAGTCGTATCTTATGTCAATTAGATCTCTTTTGCAGATGATCTGGGTGATTTTCCTTGTGTCTTACTTAGAACTGTAGATTATTTCTCTTTCCTTTTTAATTATTGAACCACTAGAAAGCCGCCACGTCGTAGAAGCTAGTCCGCGTCGATGTGCATGGATGGATTGATTGACAGTCGTTGTTTTCTGGTGTAGCATCATCAAGATTCACATGCAACACACGGAGGTGCAGGTGATGATAATGATGATGATTATGATTATGCCATTCGATTATCTGATCTGCACCGAGTTTCAGAGATGAGAATCTTGATGATGCTGCATCGGCAAGAACCGACTTATAAACCAAGAATTAATTTGTCCGATCTCTAATCAATTTTGCAACAGAGCCAGGTGATTTTACTTAATTTGATCCTCTCAGTCACCCTCTAATGGTTTCGTATAGAGGAATATAGGGATATGCTTTTATAATATAAGGCTCTGATATATGGCACTGTGACTAGTTGTTATTGATCTGCAATTGTGGTTACAGTGCTATGTCTTTAGTTTGGGGAACAGACGGAGCTAGCTAGCACCTGAAAGTTGCTGAATTGGCGAGCTTGCTTAGATATTTGGGATGTCATATCGTTGATGAAGATTTGGAAGATTGGGCTGGAGACTGGTGAAAATACTGGGATAAGGTCAGTGAAAGCGAGCAAATGTTCTTCTCCATGGGTTTATCTTTACATATAAATATATACATACACGTATATGTATGTGTATACATATTTCAGATCTCATTGGGCAGATTGGTGTTCAATTTTCCTATTTCTATGATAGATTAAAAACCCTAATCAAGGATTACTGAGCTCGTCTTTTAGTTGTTAAGGTTATTTAAGTTAGGGATTTAAATGCAATGATGGTATTTATTCTTATGATTTCTATTCCCAGATTAATAAGTTTTGAGTGTTGGAATAATACGCATATATATAGCTTCTTGAGTGCAATAAAGCTAGACATATTTTGCAGGAAGTTCCCCTTTTAAAAGTGTTCAATCTCTCTCAAATATATATAGACACATTATATATGACACTTATCTTTCATATGTACAATCGAGATGTCTAAGTGGGTCTAAGAGCAAGTATCTGTGAATACCTTTGTAAAATTTCATCAGGTTCTATATATTAATTTATAGGGCAGTATTTGGAATTGATCGATTTAAGTTCTGATAAGGAATACGTATTTAAAAAAAAAAAAAGAAAGAAAAAGAAAATTCTAGGTGAATGACTTTGAAAATGCCATGGCATATGTGAAGAGTGTGGAAAGATATGTAGACGTCTTCATTCAAATTCTCGCACAAATCTGTGCATTCGTCCAAGCATGCTTGAATTTAATTAACAATCAAGTAGGTTTGACATATGGGAATCTCTTAGTATTGAATTTGTTGCTTGGTTAACTTATATGCTTCTGTTCAACTAAATCCTTCAGGGTTTTTCTTGAACCCTTTATTCTTTTTAACTCTCAAATATTCAAACTCTTTCTTTGCTAAAACTTCCTTTCAAACCTATTGAAGGATTGAAATAAAGACTATTCCCCCCAAATGAGCCAGTATGTTATAATTTCATTTCATGATGTCAGTGAAAGGGGGGAAATCTCCATGAATTCTATGAATTGTGCATTAATTGTCGCCTGAAATTACAGAATTACATTGACCATAAATAATAAATTTATCAGGTATTAAAGGAGTATTTTCATTAAGAGATAGAATAAGAGCTGGTATATCTATCTGGATATGAGTTGCACCGGTTTTTTTGTTTGTTGTTTATTCTGACCTTAATAACTTTCTTTAAGGATAAATTTGCCAGTTTTTGATTTGTCTTAGAATTGCACATCAAAAACACATTAACAGTTTTTTTTTTTTTTTGGATGAAAGATTGGCAGCGTCTCAGTCCCAAATATGTGTGTTCTTTGATTTCTTTACTTCATTTATTTATAATTTGTTCAATGCTTACAGAAGCTTTGCATAGAATATAGCATGGGCCAATTTCATTAATTGTTGGTGTTTCCAACTAAACCTAAATCCACATTTTAAGATTGCATTGCAGGCTGCTCATGATGCTCCGATCCTGACTAGATTATTCTATTAGATCTATATTAGTCATGGGTTTATTCAAATATTATATCTATCTAGTTGAGAGAATATGTCACACTCAACCTAATCATGACAGAATCTATCACATGTAAACATAGAAACAACAAAGCAAGAAAAACCATGGACTTGACTCAGCAATTCATAAAGGCAAGAAAAAGCAACTCTTAAAATGCATTATTATTCTTGGTCAATCATCCTATTTCAAAAATGGTAAAGAAAGGAGTATTTTACAAAAAGTTAACGCTAAGTTGCTAACTTATAAGCTTCGGTTCTGCATTAGGGCAAGTGTACTTCATTGATTCGTACCTGAAGCAAACAGTTCTCTTGTATTCCTAAAGATCCAGTGTAGATAAAGCTGCTCATTTTAAAGCCAAAGGACGCGTCATTCCCGGAGATGTTATTAAATAGGTGATTCCACAAATAATTTTTAATTCTCGGTATTCACATAATCTTATAATTAAGCTAGATTAACTCTTTGAATATTTCTGAATGACTTGATGTCAATTAATCAACAAGGCACGTAATTAGTACTATACATATGTACAACAAGTTCTCTGCAATTGAAAACCAGCTCAACTGATCTAAATTGTTTCACAAAATGCATGGCATTAATTAATTGTTAGGCACAGAGAAGCAGATTGAGACTGGTGAAGATAAAATACAAGACGGGTCATGTGAGGAGATGAAATTGGAGACAAACTAACTTAAGCAGTTGTCTGTACGAATATATATATATATATATATATATATTGTATGTGTGTTTGTAAATATGTAAGGTTACAAATAGATAGAAGGACGATATGACTCATTGGTTGCTTTCAATGCATGGGTCATATATGGGGGCAGACAGATTAGTATTGCATTTGAGTGGTAAAGATGAATTTGACTTCACTTTCTAAAAGATCAACAGAAATCAGTAAAAGAGAACATTATGATTTATTAAAGCCCTAAAGATCACATTCTTAGTGTTAAGACAGTCGGTGTTTATCAAACTTGTGGCGCTATCTTTCCAGAAGATTTTTCTATTATTTCTTTTCCCCAGCGTAAGCTAGTTTATAAGCCTCCTCATATATATACATATATACCTTTTTGTTTGTTGCAATTACCAGTTTCCTTATAGTAAACTCCTTACAATTTTAATTGCTCACGCTTCATCAACTACAAATTGAAAGAATAGGTATTTCTTTTTGGAAAGAAAAAAAGTAGATTGGAGTACCTTAAATATATATATATATGAATCGGACTTCTTAACTTAATTCCGTATGCATTGATAGATTACCGGGGAACAAAGCCCCACCTTCTCCATCAATTGCTATAAAGTACCCTACTTAGCTTTCCAGTTTCATCTGTATATGCCTTTTTCAATATTATGGTACTTTCCAGTTATGTAATGTCTCCAATTTTTACTTTCAATGGTGAAAAATAAAGCATGCATGCCGGACACGATCTACACAAGTGAGTGCTAGCTTGTAATCAACAATGAATATTATTTATATCATAGCGAAGTTATCTATGAATGTGTTGCAATTTTAGTCAGTTAATAGCCTTGGTGATCGAGCTTTGTATGTTTCAATTGTACAATTTTTGCTACAAAAATTAATAAATCTTGTTTTCATAGGAGCATTAGATTTGCAGTTTTATTTTAAAAAACAAATAAGTGTAATTACTCAACTGTAAACGTGAACATATATATATATATATATATATATATATATATATATAATTAAGGAGTGGCAGAAGGACTCAACCCTCAGAAAATTAAGAACACCCACAGCAGAGTTATAACAAAGCAAGATTGTAAAATTGGAAACCAATCTTCAATTGAAAACCTCCCGCATGCTTCGGTGAAGTGAAAATTTTAATTTGCAGTGAAGTAAATCTCCATGAAGATAATTAGATAAGTCAAGAATACACTATATATGTAGATTGAAAACATCTAACTTTTTTTTTTAAGTGATCAACGAATGTAATTTATAATATCAAGAAGATTTACAGTTTTATAGATACACCCTTAATGCTTATGTATAGTACTTGTACTTACAAAGATTCAAGCCATGATAAATAAAAGTTTTGGACTAGTGCCTTGTCCTTGAGGTGGGAATTTACATCTAAGAACCAATATTAATCATTTTTGCTTAAGAAAAAATAACTTAGTTGATGTCAAGTTGAGAATTGAGTTAGTAAATTTAACTTTAAAAGAAAATAGAAGACTATAATTGAATCAAATTAACTATGTAGCAGTAAACAAAATTTAGCGTTGTGGCACAAGTTTGCTGGCATGCATTTCAACTTTTTTAATATTGTTGTTTACAAAAATAAATTATAGTATGCAACTGAGACCACTCATTGACATTAGTTAGTCTATGGTTCTTCCCTAAATATATCTCACTAAATATAATAACAGCTAGGCTATATTAATTTGCTCATATCTTTAGTCTACAAGTAGAATTGCTCTGGAGGGGCTTTTAGTTTTTAGTTTTTATCCATTAGGGTTACCGCATACCTGTTACTTATTAACCTTATACTCATTAAACAGCTAGAATCGTTGGGCATGAGGTAATCTTGGGCATAAGAATAGTAATTTTAAAATTTTTAAATATAAAGTTATATAAAAGATTTCAAAATTTTTATTCCTATGTCAAAGATTATCTTATACCAAACGACATCTAAAGAAAATATCTTGGAAACCTCTTTTAAATATGTTCCTTTTCATTATTTAGCATACAAAATGGACTAATAATATTACAATTAATGATTGTGTGAAAAGGACCCTTTTTATAGTATTCATGTAATGGAAGTTACTTGGAATCACGCTTTTTAATTAAGTATCATTGTTTAATATTTGTTCTTTAATTTCACCATGAAACTATATTATATATACAAAATTAAATAATGCATAAGTATTTTTTTCAACTAAACCTACCAATTGAATTAGTTTAATACATGGTTCATCTCGAACTTGTCCATTTTTTTAATGAAATGAACTCAACATTTAACTTTTATATACAAAGGATTAAGGTTCTCTTGACTTAAAATATGAGGCAGTAGGGAATGGTAGAAAGAAGGCGATAATATAGACATGTTACCACCAATAGATTTTGGCTGAATATGTTATGTGGTAAGCTATGTTATGTACCATTTTTAAATTAGGTTTCTATACATGACAAAAATGATACAAGTTATTAAAAAAAAAAAAACTTATGTGATGCATAATAGTGATTAACAAACGTTTTCAAATTTAAAAAAAATTAAGAAAACTAGTCATATTAAGAAAATGATATAAAATTTGTTGTTGAAGTTTTCTTTTACTCAATTTTTAATTTGAAACTAACACTCGCTTTTCCACATGGTTTGTATAAGATGTCAAAATAATTAAACAAGTTTTTCTTTTTAATTTAAAATGCTCTTTTTGATATAATGCAAAGCATACATTAAAAAAAACTAAAATATCAATTAAAAATGAATTCATGTATTGCTTTTTTCACTTCTCAAATATATATATGTACATACAATAGGAATTGTTTTTGAATAGTATACTAAATAGAGTATTAAGGAGACTAAAAGCTTTTTACTTGCTCCATGGATAGGTTACTTTTTGTTAATTTGTAGCTAAGTCCGGGATTAGAGCAGTTAGATGCCATTAAGTGCAAATAATAATAAAAATTTAAATATGTTTACCAAAAATTTATGCTACTGCTACTTAATTAACTGGTGGAGCAACTCTTATAATAATGATAGGGGCATGGACCCAATGGGGTGATTAGCCCACGTGCCCATTATGTCCGGAACCAATAATTAAGGCAAGAAAAAGAAAAAAATAAAAATCAAACTTTCCCATTATCAAGAGAATCCTAAAAATGATTTTTCAAAAAGTAAAAAAAAAAAAAAAAAGGATATCAGTGAAACAAAGAAAAAAATAAAGAGCTACGACCCAACAGTACTTGTGCTGAGATCACCGCACAAACCTCTCAAGGCACTGGGTATTTCCTGAAGTTAGAATAGTACTTGCTGTTATAGGAGCCAGAGAAATCATGAACTTCAATTAATTCAGAAACTGTCCCCCTCCCCAGCACGGGTTTAAGCTGCAAGAACCACACACATATAGATAGATAAATAGAAAGCACAGAGAGGATGGGCCAAAGTGTAGGGGTTGATATGGAACTGCGTGCAGTGAGTTTCATTAATTGCTTAGTACTTGAGAGAGAGAGAGAGAGAGAGAGAGAGAGGAAGATGTGTATGTGTCGTGCACCAAACAAGCTGGAAGAAGCGAAACGCTACAGGTGGTTATCGCCTAGCAAGTCGCAACCACTGGTTTTAACCATTTTTATCAAGTTTCAAAGTTCTGTCTGGCGCTGCTGACACCGCACGGGAAGAGAGACTTATTAGTAGCTGTCGTTGATGTGGGCGCGCTGCATATGCGAAGATTACGCGTATTTCGAAGCTGTATCTACAGAGAGAGAGAGAGAGAGAGAGAGAAGATAGTCGGAGAACAGAACGCGTGAACCGAGGTGTAACGTACGAAAATGTCTTGTCATCAATGACGTGACTTCTTCTTCTTCTTCAGCTACCAATTTCATGACGCCGCGAGTCCGAATCTGCGTCTCCCACTCGGGTCTCACATCTCCGCGCCTAAAATTTGCAAAGCCCCTTTAGATTCGGCTGATGCATTCAGATCAATGTGAAAAAATAAAAGTAGTGTTATAAATATATTATCACATACAAATGCTATACATATTTTATTATATAATAAATATATAGATTAAAGATATTAATATACTATATTATTTTATGTCATAAATATATGAGAATTAATGTGAATATGCATACATTTGCATAAAATGTATTTTGTATTCCGTAAATGCAAGTTTTTGTCATTTTTGTAAAGATCATCCAAAACTAGAGAAAATCTCTTTCTTGTTTCTATAGTTTTGTTTAAGCATTTATTCTTCTCTTCTCGATGCGTTTTAAGGTGAATATACACGTCATCAACATGATAATTTTAAAATTTTGAGAAGATTATTATTTTGCAAGAAAAATATGTGAACTTTAAAGTGATTGCTTGTTTAAATAAAGTATACAGATTGATAGATTTATAGCATGTAATTTATATTTTTGGTATTATTTAATTTTAAGTATTTTATATTGCAATTACTTTTAAGATTTTGTTCATAACCTAAAGCTATATTATTGTTATT